>CACVCL010032188.1:0-19961 GCA_902729485.2 Mus minutoides | reverse complement strand
CACACGGGGAGTATCACACCTAATTTGGGTGAAAGCTATGCAATAGCGGTATCTGGTATGAATGCCAGCAAAACAGAATTGGGTTTTAGAGCCAAGAGGAACTCTATATTTTACAGCCAAGGCACCTGTTTCCCAGACACTGTGAGTCTCAGGCAAGTGAATGCATTGCAGAGCTACAGCTGGAATTTGAGTTTATGCACCTCTCTCATCCACAACCTGGTGCTATATGCTCTTAAGTTCTCTTTATCATCTGCTAGCAGAGGCTTATGAAGCCCTAAAAAATTCCACCTGACTCAAAGTGGATATAGTAGGTCAACTTCTCCCTCCCTCTCTTCTTCCCACAGTCCTTAAGATTATACAGATTGCTAGGAGTCCTGTGATGTTCAGAGAAAGGTAAACGTTGATCTTTGCCTCCCCACCTTCCCTTGCCACAATTGCTTATAATGTTTTGGCAATAGCCTCACACATTATTCTTACATTGTACATTGTCTCTTGCATTGAATGAAAATGAGTACTTTTTCTAATTAGGATTTGGACTCTGGCATAGCTAATGTCTCCACAAGTCCTAAGTTTCCTCAAGCCACACAGCTGACTTTACACTGTGCACACTGACCTAATTTCATGAACGCAGTTTTGTGATATGGTCTGAGTATTCATGCCTACCCAGAGTTCACAAGTTTACATCCAAACCTCTAAAACACAGTCTTTGGAAATTAGATTAGATCATGGATTGGAGCCTGCCCTCAGGAATGGGGTAAGCATTTTATAGTAGATGCCTTTGAGATCTGAGAACACAATAAAAAGATACAGGCCTGTGAACTACAAAGCAGGCCCTAGCGAGTTGCAGGATGTACCAGGGCTTCAATTCTGTACGTCCCAAGCTGGAGAACTGTGAGAAATATTTTTTTTGTTTTGTTTTTTTAATAGGTTTTTACAGAATTTTGTTATTAGGAGCCCAAGCTGAGTATAATACTATTCCATCTAGGTGGTCCCCTATACTAGGCTAGTAACTACCTAAGTGCCAGGAATATTGGAACTTGACCCTTTCTGTGGACACTGACTGTGACTAGAAGCCACATCACCCAGGAAATAAAACAGGACAGAAGCAGAAACCATCAGAAGCTGGATAGCGATTCTGTGATTGCATAGGGGCAGCCAGGGACACAAGGAGGGGTGCTGTGCTATTTGCCTTGCCTTGGCTTTCTTTTGTATCTCTCTACTCTATGGACCAAGCAACTTCCTTAAAACCAAGGAACTTATTATGTTGACTTAATATCTTCTCCGTTCTTTTTGTTTGTTTGCTGGCTTGTTTTTTTTTCTGAATATTCTTCCCATAAAACCACTTGTATCCACCCTATCTGGAGCTTTTCAGGTGGCAAAGTCATGCTGGAGAACCTGCAGTTGGTGTTAGCCACTTCAAGGTACTAACGTCCTTGAGCTATGGAGAGATTTACGTTTGATTCAAATGTTGGGACTTACCAGATCCTTAAAATTGTCTACCACATTTGTTAAGATTTTGTTTCACTTAACATTTGTAAGGTTCTGATTCTTCACCTCTGGAAAGAAACACTCAAGGAGAATTGTGAAGAGAATTCAGAGTTATAATGCTGCAAGAAGTTTCTAGGCCAGGGTTAAGAATATCTCCTCTGATTTATTCTAGGTTAAGTACAATACCCCAAGGTTAGCATTCAGAGTGTTGTGTTCATTATTATATGATCTCATAAAGTCTTTGGGATAGGTCTTTCATTTCAACCCCACTTCATAGACAAAAAAACTGAGGTAATAATTTGTCCAATGACTCTGATTTTGTAAATGACAGAGCTCAGATTCGACCTTCAGTGTCCTGCCTTTTCTTTGCCTCCATTAGCATTGTGCTTGCCCTCTTGACGCCATAACTTTCCTCTCATCTCTATTCTAAGCCCCCAAGAAGGCACTTGCTTGTCTTTTGATGCTCGCTCATTTGGAGCCCTTTGTAGTTAAATTCACTCCTGCTGCCCTTGGTCTCTGTCCCCTAGCCTAGCCTGTTCTAGCTGACTGATGAACCCCAGACTAGCACAGGTTTGATCTGATCAACAGCAGTGCCCTTGTGTACAGACAAGCCTTGTGTTTTTAACATGTCCTTCGAGAAACTGTATCATTTCACACTATCAGGTGTCTTGGTGGCTAGCAGGAAAAAAAAAAATATTTGTGGCAGAATGCCAAGGGCTGATATTTCACAAATCCTCCTATTTTAGTGATTGTCACTTTCTTTCTGTAAGCTATTCTGGGATGAACCCCTGATGCTGAAGGATTATGCACCTGATCATTGGGGGATCAATTTTCCATTAGCTCAGCTGAACTGGTTCCATTCAGTCATTCTTCCCATCATAAGCATGAATGCCACTCTTTAAGGCCGCAAACGTGTTCCTGTTTCTGAAAATACCAGGGTCTACTTCAGTCTTCCTTAAGAATGAGGAACGGGGAGGCAAAGGGGAGAGATGGGAGGCACGGATGAGACCACAGCCTTTCTTTCCTTCCGTGTCTCATTTTACGTTAGCTCACTTGCACGATTATCTAGATTAAACTTCAGCAGTAAAGGCTTCTCTTTTTCTGCAGCCCCTCGCAGATATTTGTGTTAGGTAGGGGAAATAAAGGTTAGGGAAAAGTTCCTCTGAACAAATGAGCATGTATACAGAATCTTTCATTAGACAGACAATTCATTGATTCTAATCGGGATGCAAATTAGAGAGGTCACACTTGACCTCAGCCCTCTCCCACTAGGGCAGATAGTAGGAACTCAACCTGACCCCAGCGTCTGAATATCAGCCCTCCATGAGATGTGTCTACACAGATTATCCATAATGAAATGGGCCTTTTAGATCTCCTTTTTGCCTTCTATTTTCTGTCTCCATGGGAAGCACAGCAAGTTCCCTTAATAATCTGAAAATATGCTCTGCAACTCAAAAGAGCATTACCAGATCACATTTAAGATATAATAGCTAAAAGTGACAGTAAATAAGGCAGAAAACAAGAGTTGAAAATGTAAGAAAAGAAGGCACAAGTTAATCACTTCTGATCATGACTTTAAGAACAGCCACCATTCATAACAGCACACAGTGGCAATCCATTCAGTTAAAAATGCCTAACCGTGCACATAGGTACTGAAACAGAGCTGAAGGCTAAAAAAAGTAGATGGCAGAACCTTTTTTGTTATAATAGTAACCCAGTGATCATTTCTGAGAAGTAGAAAAATTTGTTTATAAATGTGTCTGACAAAAGATGCTAAAAAACCTAAAGCCTAGTGCCTCAGGATAGGAGTCAGATGGTCACAGATAGGATTAGTTAGGTACAGTCATCCAGGAGTACAGTGGGCATGGATCTAATATGACAACTGTTTTCATAAGAAGAAGAGAACATCAAGAGATGGGAAGACATAGATACTCAGATACTCAGAACAAAGACTAGGTGATGACAGGGGCAGAAGCTGGAGTGACAGGGCAGTCTGACAAGGGATGTGGAAAACTATCAGTGTCTGGGGAAGGGACTCAAAGAAGCATTCATCCCCTGCAGGCTCCCCTGAGGACAGGTTGACACCCTGCTTTTGGACTAACGGTCCCATGGCTGTGTTTACATCATTGACTTTGCTGTTACCCATGTCAGCACACTCCAGCAAACAGCCCCATGCTTGCCACGGTTCGGGTACTTTGTTGTTACTTTTCATAAACCCTACCTTTTGTGCATTTAGAAGGATCTTTTGCTTTTTAAAATGAAAAGGGAGGGAAAGGAAACTTAATGACTGATCCTTTTATTCCTAGCCAACTGGGTTGATGTCATATGCGTTGCAAAGATCATAGCTGATAGGAACTCGGAAATTCAGAACACAGCTCATAGGAGCCTCTAGAGCCCCGAGTCACTCCATTTGCAGACATAGAGCTGTTTCCTACCCTATGCTAACTTCCTCCAACTTCCAGCAGAGGGCCTCCTCTCCTGCCACTCACAGGGTCTTCCCTCCATCAGCATCCCTTGCCATTTTCAGTCTCACTGGCTCAAAGCTTTCCTCACTGTATGTGACATCCTTTCCTTTATTCTTTCATCAATCATTTACAGAGCATGGCTAAGGGGCCAGGAAATGGACTCGAGAGGCAAAATAAATAAATAAATAAATAAATAGGGACCATCCTTGCCCACAGAGAGTTGTGAGTGACACACAAACACAAGAAAGTTCATTAGAGTGCAGGAAGAGACATGATATGTATAGACTGCCAGGTGTCTGTGAAGAATCTGCTATGAAAGGATGGAGCAACACCTCTCAGACAGACTTGGAAGAGGTGGGGACTAGGAAAGCAGAAACAAGTGCAAGTCCAGGAAAAAGGAAGAATCTGGACATGAAGGAAGAAAATCTTTGAAGATCCAGAAAAGCAAGAGACCCATGGTGAATGTGAAGGACCTTGAGTTGAAACTGGTGAATGATGGGTAAATGTGAAGGAACCCTTGAGATGAAACAGGGAGATGATGGGTGAAGCCACAGGTGTGGGACCCAGAGGCCCACAGGCCATGAAGTAATGAAAGAAAATCAGAGGTTTCAAAATAAGGGCTCTGAGCTTGAACATGCACACAAGAGAAGGGATGTCCTCTTTAGGGTTTTACTGCTGTGAACAGACACCATGACCAAGGCAAGTCTTATGAAGGACAACATTTAACTGGGGCTAGATTACAGGTTCAGAGGTTCAATCCATTATCATCAAGGCAGGAATGTGGTAGCATCCAGACAAACATGGTACAGGCAGAGCTGAGAGTGCTATATCTTCAGCTGAAGGCCACTAGGAGAAGACTGACTTCCAGACAACTAGGATGATGGTCTTAAGCCAAGCCTACAGTGACACAACTACTCCAACAAGGCCACACCTAATAGTACCACTCCCTAGCCCAAGCATATACAAACCATCACATTCCACTCCTTAGCCCCCATAGGCTTATTTAAACATGAGTCTCGGGGGGGGGGGCTATACTTAAACACAGCAAAATGCAAAATAAATTTAGTCCAATTTCCAAAGTCCCCATAGTCTATAGCAGTCTCAACAATGTTAAATATCCAAAGTTCAAAGTGTCTTCTCAGATCCATCCAATCACTTAACTGTAATCCCTAAAGCAAGACAGGAAACTAGCTGGACAAACTCCACACTCTGCATCTCCATAGCTGATGTCAAGGCTTCAGACAGACTCTTCAGACAAGGGCAAAAAGTAGCCACACTCCACCAAAAAACTACAAAAAGTCTTTAGGCCACATACTGAAATTCTTCTCCACTGAAACCTCTTAGGCCAGGTCTGCACAGTTCAAATCTCAGCAACAAAGTCTTTCAAATTCTTACTAGGATAATTGATTAAGCCCCACTTAATGCATCCCACTGCTTTCCAAATCCAAAGTCCCAAAATCCACATTATTGTAGACAAATATCAAGGTGAGACCTATCATAGTAATACCCAGTCCCTGGTACCAACTTCTATATTTGTTAGGGTTTTACTGCTGTGAACAGACAGACACCATGATCAGGGCAAGTCTTATAAAAAAAACATTTAATTGTGGCTAGCTTACAGGTTCAGAGGTTCAGTCCATTATCATCAAGGTGGGAACATGGCAGCATCCAGGCAGGCATGGTACAGGCAGAGCTCAGAGTTCTATATCTCAGCGTTTCTCCTGGCACTGAGTCCTGGCAGCTGATTGAACACATTAAATCAGCCCACAGGAATAAGCCAAACTCTATTAGTCACTCTGTAAAAATGCTAAGCCTATTTATTTATTATGAGTTATTCATAAACATCAGGACTAGACTATAATTTAGTGCCACCTGCAATGATTCCTGAAAGTAGCAATATTTCATCACTACGATCTGATTAATTAACCTGTTCAAACAGAGCTCCAAATCAGATGACAAGGATCTCTTCATCTCTATTGCAAAGCCATCCTTCTCGACCCATCAAGGAAGAGCAAACCAGCTCATCTAAGGGAGTCTATTCAAATCACCAGATGGAGACTTTCCATACTAAAGAACTGCTGATAATCTCTTACATTTCCTCTCAAGAAAACCAAATAAAGTTTTGCAAACTTTATCATTTCAGTCACATATGTTCAAAAGCATTAGAAAATAGTTCATTGCAGCAGAAGTCAGGACAATGGATGGGTTCTCTGGAGGCAGCGACTAAGTTACCCAATCCCTGGGAAGAAGCAGGGACACGCGGCTAAGGCACAGTAGTATGTTCAGGGTATTGTACAAACTGTGCTCTCTTTGAAAATTCATACCATGCATGCATTTTCCTATATATTATAGTGCTATATGTCAATAAAAATAGTCAAAAATTAAGAGACATAGAAAGGGAATAACTCCTACTCAACTATAACATCAACCAGAGACCTAACTAAAGATGATACTTTTCCAACAGTTCCACATGCAGACATCCATTGAATAAGCAAGCCATGTCGAATGAGTCTCAATTGACTTGCCCATGAAATAATAACTTTACCTATTTCGTATGCAGATTAAATATAACTATATAGAAACTGCATATGCTTATGGGTTAGACTCATATGTACATGCATATATACATACATAAATGGAAATAGTTGTGCATCATGCATCAACAATAGGGAAACATTCTGAAGAATGTATGGTTAGACAAATTTGTTATTGTAAAAGCATAATACACTATACTAAAAGAAAACTTGGAAAACTATGACAGGCCATGTAATCATATAAACCATCATTGTATATATAGCCCATCATTGGTTAAACATCATTATGAAATATAGGATTTTATATACAAAATATGTCTATGTGTATATATATGTATCTATTTGTGTGTGAATACATACATATCAGTTTGTAACTTAAGAATTATACTATTATTATATTTATCATATATTTTTACTTCTAACCATTGTTAGAATGGTTATCATATCACTCTTATTTGAAGAGATTGTATGAAAACTGAAAACATTAATTTAAAATACTTCCTACTATGGTTCATATGATAGGTTATGCTAACTTACAACCATAATTTTGCTGCTTTCTATGGAACCTGAATACTTGTTCCTGGCAAAGCCATCCCTTTCCAGAGTATGTTAGCAGCCCTTGCATAGGACACTTCTAGTTTCTTCAACCTCTTATTCAAATGAAAGCATCCCTTTGGTTGAAATAGAAAAGATTATTCTTCCCAATTTTGAAAAGAGAATTTGAGACATTCTATGTCATTAACCTTTTTTTTTTAGTCTATTTTTATTTGTACCCCACACCCATCACTAATCTTCTTGTTTGATAATCAATAGTGTATGGGAGAAGTATGATACCGCAACATAGGATAATTCTATTAAATATATACATATTAACATACATATGGAATCATATATAAATACGTTTGCACATTGCTTTAACAAACACCCTTAGCATTAACTATCTCCTCCTCTATCCGACCCTCACATGCCTTTTCCCAGCTAAACTTTTGTTCCTTCATATCCTGTGTTCAACTTCCTCCTATGAAATCATTCTTTACTCTTCCAAAGTTTGCCCCTTTATAATTTCCTGACTTCTGCAAGTACTCCAATGAAGCCAACACATTTAAAGATGTAAAGTGAGGATTCACACAGGAGAGAGAACATGAGGCTTTTGTTGGAATCTCAATTACTTACCTTACTCAGTATGCTTTTTTCAAGTCCCATTCATTTTCTTGCAAATTCTATAACTTTGGTTTTTCGTTGCAAAACTCCATTGTGTATATGTATCACATTTTACTCATTTGAAAATGCTAGAGGAAAAAAAATGGGTGAATTCTTTCCCATATAGGCTCAGGTAAAAAGCTTCTGAATAGGACTCCAGGAATGTAGGAAACAAGATCAAAAATCAGCTCGCTAATGAGATCTCAGGAAGCCAAAATGTTTCTGAACAGCAAGAGAAGCAATCAATCCAGTAAAGAGGCAGCACAAAGAGTGGGAAAAGTCTTTGTCAGATAAATAACTGACAGAAGGTTAGCATCTGTAATATACAAAGAACTCAGAAAACTCAAAAGAAAATCGAGCAAACAAACAACCCCACTGAAGAATGGGTGATGGATCTGCACAGGATGATTTCAAAGGAAGAGTAAGAAATGTTTAAATGGTGGTCAGCATCCTTAGCCACCAGAGAGATGCAAATGAAAACTACTCTGAGGTTTCATCTCAGCCTTAGAATGGCCAAGTTCAGTAAAATAAATGACCACTTATGCCGGCGTAGGTATAGGGTAAGAGGAAACCCTATTCACTGCTCGTGGGAATGCTAACTGACTCGGCTGCTACAGAAATCAGTGGGAAGCTTCCTCAAAAGTCTAGAAGTAGATACCACATCACCAAGTCTTCTAGGCATCTGTATCTGTAAATCTATATCTGATTACAATAATATCTGTTTCTCCATATTCATTGGACAAACAGATGTTTGCACAATAGAGAATGGCCAGATTTCCATGAACTGGTGAATGGATCATTAACACACTTCCTTAAATTACTGAATTTTCCATCCACTTCCCAGAAAGTAAGATAACAGATTAAGGGAGGTTTCTGTCTGTAGACCCAATGCCCCCACAGTTGTCAGCTGACTATGTATGTCTTCCTTTCCTTCTTAGCTTGTGGGTCATTTTCACATAAACCCACCTTCCAGCTGATTTATTCTCTTGAATGATCAAGTGTAATTAGTTACTGAGTTTGCACGACTCAGCAATGCTCAAGTGCTGAGAGCAAAGCTAAGGCTACCTACCACTCCTGGACTTGCTTTCTGGAGCCGTGAAAGGCAGTGTCAGTGTGTCAGAGTATGGCAGACCCCACATAATAGATCCTTCAACAAGAAGTCACAAGTACTGTTAGGAGTAATTCCCTTTGTCTCAATCCCCTTGGCCTCTTGTGTCATGGCACACTTTTGACTCTAGAACTCTGACCAGCAGTGACACAGATTCAAATGGCTCCTCGAGGCTGTGGCAAGGCAGGTTTTGACATGTTGGTCACAGAGGTCACACACTTACAAAAGGCACAGCAATCCTTGAGGGACTCTCATTCATTCGAGGAGTACTTGAACCCCAAATCAGGTGTCTGAAATTACAGGAGGATAGGGGGAAGAAAGCTGCAAACAATTCAGGAGGAAGAAAGAGAGCATGAGCTAGTAGGATTAGTCAAAAGGCTGAAACAAAGGGATGATGCTCTCCTGGGTACCTTGATATGGGCTGCTGTCTGTCCTCAAGCCTCATGGTGATTTGAATAAGAATGGTCCCTAATGGCTCACACATTTGACTGCTTTGGGCCTCATTTAGTGGAACTATTTGGAAAGGATTAGAAGGTGTGGCCTTGGAGGTGTGTCACTAGGGGGAGGCTTTGAGGTTTTAAAAGCCCATGACATTAGAGCACTCTGTCTGTATCTCTCTCTCTCTTCTCACTGTCTCTCTCTCCTCTCTCTTTCTTCTCACTCTCTCTTCTCTCTCTTCTCACTCTGTCTGTGTCTCTCTCTGTCTGTGTGTGTGTGTGTGTATGTGTCTCTGTCTCTCTGCCCCTCTCTATACGTGTATGTTGTGTTGTGTGTCTATGTATCTCTCTGTCTCTTTCTCTCTCTTAGTGTGTCTGTGTGTGTCTCTCTCTCACCCCTACCTTGTCTGTGTGTGTGTGTGTGTGTGTGTGTGTGCATGTATGTGCCTCAAGGTTGCTGTCTCACCATATAAGCTCTAACTACAGTCCCAGCACCGTGCCAGACTGCCTACTTCCATTCTCCTCCCCATGATGGCTATGGACTCACCCTCTGAAATATAAGTCGGTCCACTAATTGAACACAGTAATAGAGAAAGAGCCAAGACAACCGTCAGCATGAGTTTTTGCTTCTGCTAAAATCTTTGATCTAAGCAAACTGATAACACTGGTGACTCCTCAAGCCTACCTGCACTGTACTGAGCCCAATGGCATACTGGACTCTCTTAAAACAAAGGAGGAACCTGGAAAATGAAGCATTGGCAAGTAGGTGGGAGTATGTGACTAGAAATGCCTTCTGCTCTGGTTTCCCTGAGGTTAGCATGAGTACAAATGAAAAAGCCACAAGGCCCTGGAGCCCAGCAGCTAACAGAACTCTCAGCTTGCGTCACAGGCAGAAGATGCTGCCCTTACTGAGAACAGTGTGCTGGGCTCTCAGGTCCTTTGACAAGTCTCCTAACAGACAGGGTATTCTCTCAATAGCAATGCAATGCCATCATAGTTTACTAATCCCCGTAAGGATTTCCGTACCTAATAAAGAACTTCACAATTATAGTGAACAGTTGCAACCTGGGAATGAAATCAGTTCACAGACCCTCAGCTGTCATTTCCCTGTAAATGCGGCAGAGTGGTCTGGAATAGTCTAGAATATATCAGGGCCTCAGATACAGAGAGAATAATTATCTCGTGAAATATTTAGTCATGGCTTTGAGATCTACTTATGCATGTATATTCTTATGTATGCTTATGATGTGTTTGAGTATGCATAGTGAGTTCTAACATAAAATGTCTTACTGTGAGTTGCAATCATAGTGTTTAAAAGCCAGTCTTGTAACCAATGCCCACCCCCCAAGAAACAAGAAAACTTGCATAAAAATAAGCCCTTAGAGGCAAAGCTATAATGGCAGTGTAGTTCCCCCACTCCTCGATCGATCGTGATCTTACATGTCAGCAGTTCTTCAAACTCAGACTTAGGCCACATCCCCACCTTTGCCAGCAGCACCTTCCTGCCTAGGACTTGAATAGTGATGCATTTTTAGTAACTCCATTCATAGTCAAACAAAAATTCTAAGCTAAATAGTAACACCGCCGACCTTTGTTGAGCTTTGTGCCAGAGAGATGGGGAGCCTGAGGCTAAACATGAAGGTGTTTAGTTGTTTGTCTTGTAAATTTCCTCACTAAATATGACAGAAGGAATATAGCCAGGGGCGCTGTGAATGCTTATTAAAGAAGGTATTTCTTAAGAAGGCCTTGCTGATAAACTAGACAGTCCCATTTGTTCCTTTATGATCTAATTCTTTCATAGGAAGAGCTTAAAGGATTTTTTTTTTTCCTTAAAAGGGGGAAAAAAACTTTCTTCAGATACAGTGATGACCAAACCCACAACTGGAAAGAGCTCTCCTACATAATCACAGCCTGATCGTCAAGGTTCAAATTGCTTGCAAATTGGATAGAATTCTTTCAAGGGGTTTGAGTCAAAGGGAGAAAAACAAACCAAAAGAGTTCTAATATTTTCAATTAATCTGCGTGCTCAGAAAAGTTGCCACAGAGAAGAAAAATGAACAATGGTTTTCTTTTCCTCCGCCTCCTCCTCGTTCTTTAAATATTTAACAACTAATTGTGCGAGGGGCTTACATTTAACTCTGGGCCTGCAAGAAAATATTTATGCTCATGTTTCTGAAGATAAATCCTCTAAAACAGTAGGCAGCTCACTGGAAAGTGCACACTGACAGGTGTTTCAAAGACAGACATTTTATTTTGGTTTTGCTTTTTCCCCCCGCCTTGGGCAAATCTTGGGTGCCATTGTATTTCTTGGAAGATTTCCCTCTGGTGAGGTATTCCACACTTATGAATACTAAAATAAGCAAGCACACCATTCAAAGTATAAGGAGGGTGTAGACAGAATGGATTTGTTAGAATCCAACGGCACCAGCTTGAGTGTTAGGAAGACTTTTCACTGAAGTCCCCTAATTCACTGAGTTTATACTATAAGCAGAGGAAAAGAATGCCCCGATACAATGCCCATCCTATTAACTGGGTCTACAGACCACAAAGTAATTGGATTAATATGCCAGAAAGATACTATGTAAGTTAAGCCCAAATTCATCTCCAATAAAAATAGATCCCTATTTAACCAATATTTTTCTTGCAAATATTTTAAATTGCTTATCTGTTGCTAGGTCCTCATTTTTTTCTTTTAAAAATGCAGCATTCACAATAATAACAATATCTCATGTTTATGAAATACTTACTTATGCCAGTCATTATTCGAAGGACCACACACGCCTTAACTTAGTTCATTTTCAGGGTTAATGGATAAAATAGACAAAGGTGAGTTCTAAACAAAGGGGTGTTTTGTCTGCTCTAGCTCCACCACTTAAAACAGTATCTGCTACATGTAAAATAGATGTTCACTGAATGTTTGCTGTTAAAACTCTCCCCTACGCAAAGGATAAAAGTGAAGAATACAGAAGTCTATGGTCCAAGAGCATCTTAGTTACTTTTTTGATTTCTGTGATTAAATATCCTGACAACAGTGACTTCGGAGAGAAAACACTTATTCTGCCTCCCGATCTGAAAGCACAATTCATCCTGATGACGAAGCCCTGGCAAAGGGGCTGGATGCAGTTGGTCACATTGCATCTACAGGGAAGCAGAGAGGAAAGGAACTGTTTGTACTCTGTTCATTTTCTCCTTTTATTCAGCCCAGTGCCCTGGCCCATGGGATGGTTTCCTCCCATTTCAGGTGGGTCTTCCAACCTCAGTGGATACAATTCTAGACATGCCTTCACAGACTTCTCTCACACTTGCCTCTTCCAATAAATTGACAGTCAGTATTAACCATCACAGGGAGATAGTATAAAACCAAACAATAACTCAGACCTAAGGGCTTATGGTGCTACTCAATGGCTTCAGTGGTGACCAGGTACTAGATCTAAGTGCTGTGCTCCACAGCAAATATTTTTCCCATGATACCTGATGGTTTCTAATCGAAGAGGTCTCATTACAGAAAATTATGAAAGTGAGGAAATAAGACCTCTTTATTTAAAATAGGCACAGCTAACATTTCAGAATGGTTCAATACCGCTGATAAATTTCAATAGTTTAATTACTGGGTAAAAGTGCATGAACTCAAAGATATGTGTTTGGCATTGACAAAACAGAGCCTGCTGTCCTCATTAAAAAGCAGGGCCAGCTCATTGTGGTTTCAAATTACATTTCACTAGCAGCTAATAAAGTTTTCTCATAAGTTTAATACCTGTTTAAAAGTATTCTTTTGAAAAGCATATATTCATATCTTTATTTAATTTCTTTGAGGATCTTATACAAAAGTACTCAGTTTATATCATGTCCGCCCTTCCCTCTTCCTTTCTCCCTCCCACCTCCTCCCATGACCCCCACTTCCTTTCCAAGACAGTACCTCATCTATGATCATTATTGTAGCACATATGTATACTCAAAAAGTATCTACAGAGATCATTTAGCGTTGCTCTTAATGTGGTCATAACCAACCACTTGAGATTGGAGTCAGGAAGATAATGGCGAGAAAGAGCAGCTGTTTGCCTGTAGCTCTGCATCCCAGGATGGGGCCTTGGGAACTCTCCCCATTCCTCGGTAGCATGTTTACTAGTGTGGTTGTTAAACAGGTCTTGTTTAAACAATTGAGCTTGCATGGATGTAGCAACTCTTTTCTGCTCAGAAACCACGACAACACAGCAGCAAGCATCCTGTTCTGGTTCTCCCAAGCTTTCCACCTCCGCTTCTATGAAATTCCCTGAGCCTAAAGTATAGGAATTGTGTTACAGATGTACCAACTGGGGCTAGGCAATCTGCACCCACTTATTCTTTCCACCGTCACAAGCTCTAGGTCTGCTTAGAGGCCTCCATCTGCTGCAAAATGAAGCTTCCATAAAGTATCTCTGTCGGTACAAGGATAAGAATTTAGGACACAGTTGGGAGCTATATTTATTCAGGAAAGTGGCACTAGTAGGTTCTCCTCCAGAGTCTATGGCTTCTTCAGGCATGGGTAGTTGGTTATGATTACATACCAGGCATGAATACCCTCCTATTGAGCAGGCCTTAAATCCAATCAGACAGCTGTTTGTTGGCCACAAAACCCAGATGCCGCTAACACACCACTGGGCATATCTTGCCAAGAAAATCATTGTTTTGGCTCCCGGGCATTACAGCTGGGTAGGACGCTTCTCCCTCTGCAGCTTGCACAGATCCTTCGGGAACTGTGAGAGCATTCAGGTCAGTCTCAGCTTAATATCTCTAAGGTCAGTGTCTGCAGTGTGTGGTGTTTTCACCAATGGGGTCCTACCTTGGAATTCTAGGATGCTTTTTGCTGACTTTGTGAAATGAGACTCTCGAATACTGAGTGGAAGTTAATTTCTGGTTGTGCTAGTGCTCAAATGTGGTTGACTTCAGGTCAGGCCAAGTCAGTCTTTTAGATACTCTGTGCTGGTTATTTATTTACCAGAGAGACTGCAGTCAATTCCAAATCCCTTGTTACTGGTGGGATGGGTGCTTTGGTGACTGAGATCCAAATGATTGCTCTGTTGCAGCTCCAAGCTAGGGCTGGGCGTGGAAAGGCAGCACTGAGCAAGGGACCCGGCAGATTCTCTGAAAATACACCTGTGTGGATGGCTCCAGGCTGGAGCACATTCATGTGATGCAACGGGGTCTGGGGGAGCAGGATGAATGGGGGCAGGGAGGGGCTGAGGATCCTGAGCTCTATTAACCAAGAAAGCAGATAGATACAGCTCCTGCATGGACCTGGGCCTGGAGTGGTGACATGAGATGAGGATCATCTGTCAGACAGTGTAAAATGGAACACAGATGTAGCACCTAGCACAGCTTGAGCATGGAAAGATATGGCGTGGGAGGAGGGAGCTTGTGCACGCTCTCTCTCTATTAATATCCTTCTCCACTTGTAAATTGGGGTTGATTTGCCATTACAGTTTTGTTAGATCTTTATATGTCCTGAATATTAATCTGTCAGATAGTTTGCAAATTTTCTCATTCTGTAAGTTGTCTCTCGCCTGCTGATTGATTATCCCCTTCGCTGTGCAGAAACTTCTTAGGTGGATATAAATCTGTCTATTTTTGTTTTTGTTATCTATGTTTGGAGTGGTCTTTTTTTTAATCCAAAGACCTCATTGCCTGTACTTTCATGAAATGTTTCCTGTATGCTTTCTTCTAGTCCTTTTATAAATTCACTTCTTATTGAAGAGATGTGAGTTTAAGATTGGAGAACAGGGACTCAAAATTAGGAGGACTCAGTTTGAGTTTCTCCAGCATGCAGGGTGAGCATAGGACTCAATGGCTGAGCCTAGTGACTGTTACCTGTAACCACAGTGCTTGAGAGGCCAAGGCACAGTGAGTGTGAGCATGGTACAAAGACAGAGTGAGGTTCTCTCTCAGAAACAGTCACTAATAAGTTGGAAATGCTGACACATTCCTGTGATCCCAGAACCTGAGGGTCTGAACAAGGAGAGAAGGCTGAGGCCAAACTTGGCTACATGCAAGATACTGTCTCAAAAGAAGGAATAGCCATGCGCCATTTCTGAGTAAACTGAGGGTGGGTTGTTTAAAGCAATGTAGGGCACAGTGATGACAAAGTTACAGAAATGTTCTCAAATGAGGAATACCAAATGGCCAAGAAGCACCTAAAGAAATGTTCAACATCCTTAGTCTTCAGGGAAATGCAAATCAAAACAACCCTGAGATTCCACCTCACACCAGTCAGAATGGCTAAGATCAAAAACTCAGGTGACAGCAAATGCTGGCAAGGATGTGGAGAAAGAGGAACACTCCTCCATTGCTGGTGGGATTTCAAGCTGGTACAACCACTCTGGAAATCAGTTTGGTGGTTTCTCAGAAAATTGGACATTGTATTACCTGAGGGTCCAGCTATACCACTCCTGAGCATATACTCAAAGGATGCTCCAACATATGACAAGGACAAATGTTCCACTATGTTCATAACAGCCTTATTTATAATAGCCAGGAGCTGGAAAGAACCCAGATGTCCCTCAACAGAGGAATAGATACAGAAAATATGGTACATTTAAACCATAGAATACTATTCAACTATTAAAAATGATCAATTCATGAAATTCTTAGGCAAATAGATAGAACTAGAAAATATCCTGAATGAGGTAACCCAATCACAAAAGAACATACATGGTATGCACTCGCTGATAAGTGAATATTAGCCCAAAAGCTCAGAATACCCAAGATACAATTCATAGACCACATGAAACTCAAAAAGAAGGAAGACCAAAGTTTGGATACTTCAGTCCTTCTTAGAAGGGGGAACAAAACACTCAAGGGAAGAAATACAGAGACAAAGTGTAGAACAGAGACTGAAGGAAAGGCCATCCAGATACTGTCCCACCTGGGGATCCATCCCATATACAGTCACCAAACCCAGACATTATTGTGGATGCCAGGAAGTGCTTGCTGACAGGTGACTGTTATAGCTTTCTCCTGAGAGGTTCTGCCAGAGCCTGACAAATACAGGTGTGGATGCTTACAGCCAACCATTGGACTGAGCACAGGATCCCCAATGGAGGAGTTAGAGAGAGGACTGAAGGAATTTAAGGGGTTTGCAACCCCATAGGAAGAACAATATCAACCAACCAGACCCCCCAGAGCTCCCAGGGACTAAACTATCAACCAAAGAGTACACATGGAGGGACCCATGGCTCCAGTCGCATGTGTAGCAGTGGATGGCCTTGTCAGACATCAATGGGAGGAGAGGCCCTTGGTCGTGTGAAGGCTCAGTGCCCAGTGTAGGGGAATGCCAGGGCGGGCAGGCAGGAGTGGGTGGGGTAACATCTTCATAGAAGCAGGGGGAGGGGGCTGAAATAGGGGGTTTCTGGTGGGTGAAACTGGGAAAGAGGATAACATTTGAAATGTAAATAAGTAAAATATCCAATAAAAATATTTTATTTATATATGAAAAGATAATATCATTTTCAGTCAAACTATATATTAGAAAATATATTTAAAAAGAAATGTTAACTAGCCTTGTGTGGTCAGTTCATGTTGCAGATACCACACCATATCCCATAAATGCATATGATTATTTGATATTCATCAAAAAATATTTAAGATGAAAATGGGAATTCTGAGACCATTTTGGTCACATACACCTTTGATCACAGCACTTAGGAGGCAGAGCCGGGAAATTTCCATAAATTCAAGAACAGCCTGGTCTAGATATCAAGTTCCAGGCCAGACAGAGCTCTGTAATGATACTTGTCTCAAATTTAAGAAAAAAAAAAAAAGCATAGAAAGAAAGAGAGAGGAGGGAGGGAGGGAGGGAGGGAGGGAGGAAGGAAGGAAGGAAGAAAGAAAGAAAGAAAGAAAGAAAGAAAGAAAGAAAGAAAGAAAGAAAGAAAGGGAGGGAAGAAGAAAGGGAGGAAGAAAGAAAGGAAAGGAGGAAGAGAGAAAGGAAGGGAGAAAGAGAGAAAGGAAGAAAAAAAGTGCGGTGGTTAAAATATGCTTGACCCAGGGAGTGGCACTATTAGAAAGTGTGTCATTGATGGAGGATGTGTGTAACTTTGGGAAGCGGGCTTTGAGACCTTCCTCCTAGCTGCTCCTCCAGCACCATGCCTACCTAGGGCCATGGCTTCCCCCATGATGATAATGGACTGAACCTCAGTACCAGTAAACAAGCCCCAATTAAATGTTATCCTTTATAAGAGTGACCTTGGTCATGGTATCTATTTACAGCAATGGAAACCCTAACTAAGACAGAAAGACAGACAGAGAAAGAAAGGAAGAAGAAAAAAATGTATTTCTGATTACTTGATGATCAGACATTGGATAACTGTGTAAAATTATCATAGTGGAGACAATAAATTTGTAAAATTTAAAAGAATACCTAGAATAGCCTTGACCAGGGATAGTTTAAAAAGCTGTATACATGAAAGCTTTGTTAAATGGACATTTGTTAAAGTGAAGCTTCCTCTTTTCTGTCATCAGTCTACATCCTCCCAACAACTCTTCAAGTATAGGCGACATTTGAAGAAAATGTCATTGCTGACTAACTATATGGCTAACTATAATAATGTGGAAATGCCTTTAAAGCCTAAAACAAGACTGTGAAGACCAACTGCAGAGCTCCCTCCATAGATGAGCTGCCAGGCCTGTGGATATACCTTCTCTACTCCCAACCAGCACCCGTCCCACTGTGATGCTCTAGGTCAAACAAGGTCATTCATACACAAGTCAGAACACTAGGGATCCAGACGGATTTTGACAAGTATTTAAAAAGTCAAAGATATATTCTAGAGCAGCAGTTCTCAACCTTCCTAATGCTGAGACACTTTAATACAGTTCCTCAGGTTGTGGTAACCCAACCCCCAACCATAAGTCTCATCTGCTGCAGGAGGAGGCCTCTCTAATGATGGCTGAACAGGAAGACACTGATCTCTGAGTATAGCAGGATGCCATCAAAGTCATTTGATTACTGTGCCTCTCTCTCTCTCTCTCTCTCTCTCTCTCTCTCTCTCTCCCTCCCTCCCTCCCTCCCTCCCTCTCTCCCCAGTAGTACTTATTCAGTTTTATCCTGTGCTCCTGATGTATGTATTCTCTGGTTCTTTATTACCCAAGCACTGTTAGATACAGAGTCCATCTGATGGAGTAGGTCTTAAGTCAACTCAGATAGTTGTTGGTTACTCCAAGATTTATGCCACCATTACACTAGCATATCTACCCTAGCAGGCAAGACATCACTGTAGGTCAAAGGTTTGGGGATGTCCTGGTGTTTATGTTTCTCTTTTGCTAGAGATGAACATACATTTATAATGCAAATATTTTTATCATATACACATGAATCACTGCATTCATGTCCAATGAACCCTGCAAGCCATTTGCACAAAATAGATATCTTTAAATGGGATGCAATCCATTTAAAAGTAAGTATGCACTCATAAAAGATCTTTTTTTTTTTTTAAGAAAAATACTCTTTAGCTAGAAAGAAAAATGAGAGGTGAGCCTATGATATGCAAATGGAGGATCTGTGAATCCCCTACAAAAGCTCCAGAAGGGAGGGAGGGTGCCTGGTGAGAATGATGCCTGCTGGCAGGGTACCAGATTTAAAGACCCAGAAACCTGACCACTATCAAATACCCAAAAGGGAAATTGCAACCTAGCTCCTTCTGATTTGTCTACTTCAAAGATCTGTGACAACTAGAAGGCATAGCACTCATCCTGTTCTTGATCATTTTTTTGTTATAGTTTCACATATTTCTTATAAAATTTCTTTAAAATTTTGCAGTCAGAATCATTCTACAGAATGATTTTGACAGTTAAACAGCCAATACATTATGACTCTGAGATCCAGTCCTGAGGCACACATTCTGAATTCGTTAGCTTCATATTACACTTGGTTCTATTTTACTTTTAATGTTTAATAAATTCATCCTTAGCCTTTATATCCTTTTGCATATACCAAAGGAGTGTTGAGATATACTTCCTTAGTTACACTCATCTTATATTATATTTATTTAATTTTATCTTATTTTATTATTTCATGTGAGGGCTTCTATGTGCTTGTATGACTATGTACCACATACATGCAGTCCTCTGGAGGCAAGAAGATATTGAATCCCCTGGAACTTGAGTTATGAATGGTTGTGAGCCACCATGAGGATGCTGGGAATCGAACCTGGGTCTTCTGCCAGAACAACAAGTACTTCTAACCACTGTCCCAATTCCCCAGTCCACATTCACCTTTTCAGCTGAGGCAGTCTGTGCTTGTAATTATTGCTCCTACAGCTTTTTAGTGAGCATCATCACTATCTTAAATATTCTTGCCTCCTCCTAAAGTAAAAAAAGTCTGCTTTTTTTCGCTCTGCACAATCTTGCCTGGTCTTAATTATTTTTTCACACAAAAATCGATAAAAGGCAAGTAATGGATCTTAAATCATAAGTTCACTTCATGTCATTCTCTCAGACCAGAAGAGATTCATTTTTTCATTAAAAAACAAAAAAGCAATTCAAGGCAGAAATACTAAGTCAATTAAATAATGAAAAAAAGTAGCCAAAACAGGGGTTCCACAAGAGATGGCTCCAGAGATAATAGAATTTTTCCCAAGTCTGACAGCTTGAATTTGACATCCCAGAGATATATCCTGGAAAGAGAAAGTCAATTTCCATAAACTGTCCTCTAACTTACACACACACACACACACACACACACACACACACACACACA
>CACVCL010032187.1:0-19964 GCA_902729485.2 Mus minutoides | reverse complement strand
AATCCTCAGGATTAACCCTTGGTAGGGCCTTCCATGCTCCTCTGCCCACCTCCAGCTTGTAGAGGAGCTCAATCTTACGGAGATCTGCTGCTTTGAGTTCAAGAGTACAGCAGCCATGTGATACTCAGAAGTCACTATTCCAGCTCTCTCCCCCTCTTTCCTCCTGCCCTTACATTCTTTCTAGCCTTCTTCCACTGCCCTCCTGGAGCCTTGAAGGGGATGTTTTAGATGTCCCGTTTATGGCTGGCGTTTTAACAGGTATTTATTTCCAGCACCGTGACCAGTTCTGAGTCTCTGTAGTCACCACCAACCACTGCGAATGGTGCTTCTCTGCATACAGCTGACTGCAGCACTGTTCTGGGGTGAATATGCAGTCAGTCAGAAGGCTGCTTGATAGGTACATTCTGTCTATCCATTAGCAAAAGCCATCAGTAGCTTCTTTCTAGGGCTCCTGCCATCCCCTGCCGCAGGCTTTGGACTGGGTTTACATGACCCCAAGGGAATTCCTTCCTGTGGTCAGGTGTCAGTTGGTTACCCCGCACAGGTTTTATCTATATTTTTTGTTGATTCGAACAACAAATTTTAGTAGTTATATTGTAGTTAATAGATGTGTATAATATGTGTAAAATATAAATTAGGTTTGTGTATTTGGGTATGTTTGACCATCTACCAGAATGTAAAAGTAATAATGTGTGGAGATACATATTTTGTTTCTAGGAGTAATAATGCTCTTCTTTCACAGTTGTCAGTGGCTAACAATCGCTTGGTTCGGATGATGGGTGTGGCCAAACTGACTCAACTCCGAGTGTTAAATTTACCTCATAATAGTATTGGCTGCATGGAAGGCCTGAAGGACCTAGTCCATTTGGAGTGGCTGAATTTAGCAGGCAATAATCTGAAGGTGAATGGCTTTCTTCTTGGTAATTAACTTTTGAGGTTTTTTTTTTAGAGCATATTTTGGTCATATTCATCTCCCACTCCCTAACTTTTCACTTCCATCCTCACCTCCCTACCCAACTTGATGTTGTCTCTTTCTTTTTAAAAATAACCAACTGAGTCTAATTTATGCTGTCCATGTATTCTTGGGTGTAGGGCCATCCACTGGATTGTGGTTGACTCACTAGGGGCCACACTCTTTATTATTATATGTAAGTACACTGTAGCTGTCTTCAGACACACCAGAAGAGGACGTCAGATCTCATTATAGATGGTTGTGAGCCACCATGTGGTTGCTGGGTCCTTTGGAAGAGCAGTCAGTGCTCTTAACCGCTGAGCCATCTCTCCAGCCCCAGGGGCCACACTCTTAAGGAAAACTGACTCTCCCTTTCTCAGAAGCCATTAACTGTCTGTCCATAGGTGCCCAGGGGGGTGGGCTCGGAACCTCTTTTCCCTCTGTGCTAAGTGTTAACTGGCTTGCTCTTGAGTGGATCTTGTACAGATAACCATAGCTGCTGTGTGTTCGTGGGTACAGTGGTCCTGTAATGCTGTGTGTTCATGGGTGCAGTGGAAGATGCTGCTTTGCCCTGGTCCTTCCCAACCACAGAGCCAGGATTTAACAGGCTGTTTGGCTTCATCCTAGTAACAGATGACACGGAACTCTCTTTGGGCTGTAGATACTTGCGATGTTAGGAATTGCTTGGTAGCCCTGAAAGCTTGCAGCATGGCTGTCTTCTAAATGTTGCTCGCCCTTCCTCCCTTCTCGGGCTCAGCTCTGCCGCTGTGCTCCTGCTGACAAGAGGGAGCAGGGGCTCAGCTGCAGAGAGTTAGGAAACGGTTTTGTCAGTTGATTTGAAGTGCGCTGAGTAACGTAATGCTTTTCTTGTAATAGACCATGGAGCAAGTCAATAGCTGTACAGCTCTTCAACACCTTGACTTATCAGACAATAACATACCCCAGATAGGTGATGTATCGAAACTGATATCTTTGAAGGTAAGTAGGGTTTCTGTAACTTCTTAAAAATTATCACAAATCTAAGAAATTACTAAAAATACTGTCTCATTGTGTATGTATATCTATGTGTTTATTTTTTTATTCTCAAAGATGCTGTTTTCAGTACTAAGTATAACTTAATTAACAAAATTAATTTCACCTAATACATGGAGGATGGAGAAATGGCTCAAAGGTTAAGAGCACTGGCTGCTGTTCCAGAGGACCTGGGTTTGATTCCAGAACCATAATGTGGCTAACAAATATCTGTAATCCTGGTTCCAGGACATGTAATTCCCTCTTCTGGCCTCCACAGGCACCAGGCACACACATGGTACACAAACATACATGTAGGCAAAACACCTACATACATAAAATATATAAATAATAAAATCTAAACCAAAATCATAGTAGTGAGTTTTTTTCTGTATTTTTGCTTAATTGAATGTCATTAACACCAGATAGACCCTTCAAATCTTAGAAGTAGAGTCTGAAGCCCTATTATCCCTACATCTTGAGCAGAAATCATTTTATAGAAACAATAATTTTAGGGTTTTTTTTGTTGTGGTTTTTTTTTTTTTTTTTTTTTTTTGGTTTTTTGAGACAGGGTTTCTCTGTATAGCCCTGGCTGTCCTGGAGCTCACTTTGTAGACCAGGCTGGCCTTGAACTCAGAAATTTGCCTGCCTCTGCCTCCCGAGTGCTGGGATTAAAGGCGTGCACCACCACACCCGGCCACAACTATGATTTTAAACAATTTGATGTAACCAGCTGTCCTAATAAATGCTAAGAAAATTAAAAAAGGTGATTGGATATTTTGTGCATTTTTCCTTTTGTTATCCTTTTTTCCCCGTGGAATGGTGTGCCTGCATATGTGTGTGTGTGTGTGTGTGTGTGTGTGTGTGTGTGTGGTGGATGTGGGTGTGGTGAATGTGGGTGTGGTAGATGTGTGAGTGTGGTGGATATGTGTGTGTGTGTGTGTGTGTGTGTGTGTGTGTTGGATGTGTGTGTGGTGGATGTGGGTGTGGTCCATGGTGATGGGTTAGATGGAGACACCAGTGTAGAACAGGATGCTGGGTGCCTTCCTCTATCCCTCTCTACCTTCTTGCTTTGAAATAGTCTCTCACTGAACTGGAAGCTCACTTTTTTAGCTGTTGACTGGCCAGAAATCCATTTATTTCTGCCCCCCAGTACAGGTATGAGCCACCATGTCCAGCTTTTTACGTGGGTGCTGAGGAGTCAACAATGGGTCCTCATGGTTGTAGAGCAAACACTCTTATCCACTGGGCTATCCCTCCAGACAGCTAGCTATCATTCATTCATTTATATATTTTTCAAGGCAGAGTTTCTTGGGTAAGTCATAGGTCCTGTTGAGCCAGAGACCACTTAGGTGCCTTCTAAGTTTAATCTTTGATTTATGTGAGCTGAGAAGTATAACAAAACGACTCTTTATTCTTGCAGGTGCCGTTTTGTTATTGCCAAGTTAATTTATTTATGAATTGTTGATTTGTAATTTTTTTTTCTTTCAAGACCTTGCTTTTACATGGAAACATCATCACTTCTCTTAGAACGGCACCTGCTTATCTACCCAGAAATCTTTCTATATTGTCTTTGGCAGAAAACGAAATCCGAGACTTAAATGAGGTAAAATTTGAAGCTATTCTGTGGGGCCCAGGAAGGAGAAGTCCAGGAGTCTGTGGGATCTAGGAAGGGGAAAGGGCAGCAGAGACAGGAGAGGGTCTTGAGCTCACTTGTAGGCTGGGACCGTCTTGGGAGGACACGCTGCTATGGTGAAACCCATGGCTCTGGAGTGTCCTTGTTTTCCTTTCTACTTTTCCTTACCCTGGCAGGTCATCAGGCTGAATTTCAGTTGTAATGCTGCAGTTACGTTGGTGCTTGGCAGGAGAGAGACATCTACTTTATAGGGGTCAATAAGGCAACCTGTCCACCTTTCCCTGGCTGATATTATGCTTTCAAATAGGGTTTTCTTAAGCCTGGCAAAGTCTTGCATGTCTGTAACATCAGCACTTGGAAAATAGAGGCAGGAAGATTAGAAGCTAAAGGTCAGCTTTGGCTAAACGAGGTCCTGTCACAAAAATAGGAAATACGGTTTTCATAACTAGGAAATAATGTGATACTTTTCTGTTGCTCAGCAAGGACAAATGGCCAGGGTTTTAGAGTTTTAGAAGTCAGTGACTAAGAGTAAAATATTGCTTGATGCTCTTTAAAACAAGAGGGAAATTGTGATATTCTCAAATGCTGCCAAAGTTATGTAGTCATCGGATCCCTGTGCTTGACACTGGACATTCATTTTGCTCAACAATGGTGTCTTTTGTTGCAGATCTCGTTTTTGGCCTCTTTAAGTGAACTGGAGCAGTTATCAATCATGAACAATCCGTGTGTGATGGCAACCCCGTCCATTCCAGGGTTTGACTATCGGCCCTACATCGTCAGCTGGTGTCTAAATCTCAGAGTACTGGATGGATACGTGATTTCTCAGAAGGAAAGGTAGACAGACAGCATAATCTGTTTAACATAGCACCAACCAAGGGAGTTTGGGAAAGATTAGTTCTAGAATTTCTAGTTTACTACGGATTGTTGATATTTTATTTTATTTTTTTACTTTGAGACAGGGTCTCTTTGTAGCCCTGGCTGTACTGGAACTTGCTCTGTAGACCAGACTAGGCTGGCTTTCAACTTAGAGATCAGCCTGCCTCTGTCTCCTGAGTGCTGCAGTTGAAGGTGTGTACCACCACCATCTGGCTAACCAATTAATTAAAGTGTGTGTTTAGAAATTAAAAATACTGAGGCCGGGTGTGGTGGCGCATGCCTTTAATCCCAGCACTTGGGAGGCAGAGGCAGGCAAATTTCTGAGTTCGAGGCCAGCCTGGTCTACAAAGTGAGTTCCAGGACAGCCAGGGCTATACAGAGAAACCCTATCTCGAAAAAAACAAAACAAAACAAAAAAAGAAATTAAAAATGCTGGTGTCATTGTAGCCCAGAGAGTTTGCTGGTTATTTAGGATTATACTTCCTTAGAAAGGACAGAAAATAGGCTGGGAGCCAGGTGTGGCGGCACATACCAGTAATCCCAGTACTTGAGAAATAGAGGCAGAAGAATTAGGTGGTCATTGTCATGCCAGGATACACTGTTCTAGAACAGCTTGGGCTATGTAAGACCTAAGGCCTAGGGAATACAACTCATTTGATAGAGTGCTTACGTACCATGTTTGAAGTTCTTGCTCTCTAAGCATGAGGACCTGAGTTTGAATCCACATAAAAACTGGATATACCAAAATATCATTCATTAAAGATGAACCCACATAAAAAGCCCAGTATAGCTTCTTGTATTGTAACCCCAGCATGGGGAACAGGGTGGCAAAATGGGTGGATTACTGGCTAGCAAGCTTCTATTTCATTGTGATAATATTTGAAAGCCCTGGTTTTTCATAAAACTGGCCATGGTGGTACATGCCTGTGATTCCAACACCGAGGAGATGGAAGCATGAAGATCAGAAATTCAAAACCATGCTGGACTTTTATATATATATATATTGTTTCAACTATGTATGAAAAAAAAGGGGGTGGGATGGGGAATGGAGAGATGGTTTAGTAGATATGAGCACTGGATGTCCTTACTGGGTTCCATTCCCTGTGTCCACAGGGGAGCTCACAACCAACTGTGACTCTAGTACTGCGGGATCTGTTTTAGCATCTTAAAATACCAAGCAAGTTGGTGTCACAACACTTGGAAGCCTAAGGCAGGGAAGGCTAGTTTTAGCTATGTAGCAAGTTCAGGGCCAGTCCAGGCTACTTGAGACTTTGTCTCCAAAAGCAACAACAAAATTAAACAAAAGCACCAGTCTGTTCTCTAGGCTGGCTATGCTGACTGAGTAGTTCTCAGATAATTTCTTGTGTGTTTGGCATCTTCTCCCTTTTATCAATGTTTACATAGGTGATTGGATATGAAGATGTGATCAGATTCAGTTTTGAGGTTTTATTTATTTATTTAGAGACAAGATCCTGCATAGTCTTGGCTGTCCTGGAACTTACTATGTAGACCAGGCTAGCCTGGAACTCAGAGATCTTTTTTCCTTTGCCTCCCAAATACTGGGATTAAAGGCTTGTGCCACTGTGGCCAGATAATTTTGAGGTTTTAAAGGGAAGACTACTTTGTAGATACTACTAGATTGTACTCAGTGTCTGGAATGTCTATCTTATTGGTAACTATAAATGATCCATGACCCAAACCATTAATTCATTAAGGATTACAAAATGGTGAAATTCTGTCACTGTTATTAGTTACATTATGAGAAATGTGTTTAGTGATGAAATAAAGTATTAACTATATTTAATTCCCAATACTCAACAGTTTTTAAAAAGTGACCAATTAGATATTTTTTAAAATTTCCATTAAGAGCTTATGGATTGCTTCTGTTTGACCAAGAAAATGGAAAGAACACTAGTTGCTTCTTTGAAAATAATTTAAAAATATTTTGGAACCAAATGAAACATAAGATGAAGGGAAGTGAGTTAGGAATATAGATCAGAAAGCAGGGATTGTACCACGTTTGTAATCCTGCTGAGGAGGTGGAGATGGGCAGATGGCTAGAGCTTGCTGGCTCCAGCCAGCCTAGCCAAAAGGTGAGCTTCGAGAGAGACCTTGTCTCAGAAAATAAAGTGTGTAGCAATAGAAGACACCCAACTTCAGTCTCTGCCTCTACTATACATACCAAGAGTATTCATGCACGTGTGGGAATACACACACACACACACACACACACACACACACACACACCATCTCTCAAAATTAACTAAAAATAAGTAATACTTTAGTTAATTTTTTTTTTTTTTTTTTTCGAGACGGGGCTTCTCTGTATAGCCCTGGCTGTCCTGGAACTCACTTTGTAGACCAGGCTGGCCTTGAACTCAGAAATCTACCTGCCTCTGCCTCCTGAGTGCTGGGATTAAAGGTGAATGAAAAATATCCATTGGTTTTTATTAAGTAAATTCTAAAGGAAGATCACTGTTGCTTAGCAATTTCTTTGACCTCTGTACTGTCACCTCTTCCTCCTCCTCCTGCTCCTCAGTCTGAAGGCTGAATGGCTCTATAGTCAAGGCAAGGGGAGATCGTATCGGCCTGGTCAGCACATCCAGCTTGTCCAGTACCTGGCTACAGTCTGTCCTCTTATTTCTGCACTGGGCCTTCAAACTGCAGAGGATGCCAAACTCGAGAAGATTCTGAGCAAACAGAGGTAAGCCCGTTTATTTGTGGCAGCTGAGAGCTTTGGAGGTGAAGGTACCTCAGCCTTCCCTGTAGCAGAGGGCACACATCTGGATGCAGAGAAGCTAAGTTACACAGTGTGGCTTGTTCCTTGGCAGTTGCTTTACCAAACAATGATGGAAGAATGGGTTATTTGTCAACACCAAGGCTATATAGCCTTGGTAGATTTGTCTTGCATGTGTGAGGCCCTAGGTTTGAGCCTTAACACCTGAAGAGAAGTACTTGGCCTTTTAATGTAGGTGCCTCATGTACAAATGAAGTGCTAATATTAACAAACATGGCCATATGTGTTTAGTAATCACTTCCCTTGTTGGAGATCCCATCTTTCAGTGTTTTTGCATATGAAACTGTGTTCATATAAGGTGGGTGAACAATTAAATGTATAGGTTAAGATAGACTCTTTTCATGTAAGCTAGATTGGCCTCCAACTCATTATATAGAGAAGGTGACTTGGAATGGCTGACTCTGCTGCCTGTGCCTCCACAGTGCTGGCTTTATAGGCATGTGTTGCCTTCCCATTTTTAACAATTAAAAAAAAAATTGAACCTTTTTTCCACAAAGTGTTCAAAGGAGACTCTTGTTCGCCAATGGCTAAAGATATCCCTCGCACACTTAAGTTTCTGTTACCATTGTTATCTTAGTAGCAGGAAAAAACTTAGTCTGTGTTAGATGGCAGCACTATTATTGGATTTTAGGTTTCACCAGAGGCAGCTGATGAGCCAGAGCCAAGATGAAGAGTTGTCTCCTCTTGCTGCTGTTGAGACCAGGGTGCACCGTACGCCTGAGTGCTCAAGCCCTGGGCAAGACTTCCAGGAAAGTGGTAAGGAGGCGGGTTTCTACCCAGTGCCTAAGAACAGCTTGCTCCGCTACGTCTCTGCAGCCCATTTGACTTGCTGAGTCATAAAACATTAGTCAGCTTCTGGCAAGGTCTCTCTGTGTAGCTGTGACTGGGCTGAAACACACGGTGCAGCCTCAGGCTGGGCTCAGACTTGCTTCACATCCTCCTGATTTATTTATTTATTTATTTCCTTCCTTTCTTCCTTCTTCCTTCCTTCCTCCCTTTCTTTTTTCTTTCTGGCTTTCTTTTTAATATTTACTGTATGTATGTATGTATGTATGTATGTATGTATGTATGTATGTATATGAGAGTGTTTGTATGTGTATCACATGCATATAGGAGTCAGAAGAGGGTATCAGATCCCCTGGAACTATAATCACAGACAGTTGTGAACCATCATGTAGGTATTGGGACCTGAACCCTGGACCCTCTGCAAGGGCTGCAAGCAGCAAGTGCTCTTAACCACTGAACCATCTCCCCAGTCCCTCTCTTCCTCTTAAATGCTGAGATATAGCAGACCTGCGCCACTAAGCCTAGTTGAAAAGGATGTATTTTTGTACTATTCTATTACTTTAACTTTAGTGATCATTTGATACTGATTTGTATATAACACACATATATACATATATGTGTAAGTATACATACATGTATATTTTGTATATGTATACATATTTCATATATGTGCATACAGATATGTGTACATGGACATTATATTGCTAATTACATTTTTAAAAGATTTATTCATGTAATTTATGTATATGAATGTTTTATGTACATCATTATCTGCACAGCTGAAGATGGCATCAAATCATTATAGATAGCCGTGAGCCACCATGTGGTTTCTGGGAATTGAACTCAGGACCTCTGGAATAGGTGTAAGTGCTCTTAACCATTGAGCCATCTCTGCAGCCCCACTATAATTAAATTAAAAAAAAACCCAAACCCTATTATCCTATAGGTGGATATGTGTGCCATGAAGAATGTGTGGAGGATAGGATATCTCTATGGAGCCGTTTTCTTTTTACCTTTATGTGGACTTAGGTGATTGAACTCTGGACCCCAGGCTTGTGCAACAAGTACCTTCAACCATTGAGGGTTCAGGTCCCAATACCTACATGATGGTTCACAACTGAAAGTGCTGATCCCCATATTCCTAATTTGTGTTTGTGTGTATTACTGGGGATTGAGCCTAAGACTTTAGGCATGTTAGGCAAGTCTTCTATGCTTGAATCATAACACCCCAGCCTCATATCTCTGATTTTTAAAACTGTTTGTTGTAGGGCTGGAGATAGGACTCAGTAGTTAAGAGTCCGTTCTAGGCAGCACAGTAGAGCTTGTCCTGGAGATGTGGGTGTGGGAAAGCCTGCCTAAGGGCATGAGAGTGGGGGAGCTGACACCACTCCTTGCCTGGGCTAAGTGGGAGAACTGGTCCTGCTGATGTGTGTGCTGGATAGCTGTAGGCTGAGCAACTCAGCTTCTATCCAGGGCCAGGTCCAGGGCTCCAAGTTGGCCCACTCCAGCATCCACCCCATCTATTAACTGCTGGAGTGCATGAAGGGGCCAGTCCTGCAGATCTGAAGCTTTGTGATCTCCGTGGCACAGGACAGCAATGGGCATGTCTGGGAGGAGTCCTGGGGAGGATCCAGTATTGATAGTGTAGCAGAAGTCAGAGGCCTTGAACACACCAATGCCTCATTGCAATGAAGATTTGCAAGTAAAGCTATTTGTGCAAAAGGGGTATACTGTGTGACATACTGTGACACACTGAGATATTTTGTTTATTTTTAATTTTTGAGTTTTTGTTTTCTTTTAGGGGAGCGTTACAAGGATGGAGGGTAGATTGAAGGGACAGGGAGCCGAATGGGTTTGGGGTACATGATGTGAAATTCACGAAGAGTCAATAAAAAATTTTAATTAAAAAAAAATAAGAGTGCCTCCTGGTCTTCCAGAGAACTAAAGTTCATCAGATTGCTTACAGCCAACTGTAACTGTAGTTATAAAGAATCCAATACACTCTTCTGGGGCCACATGCACACACACACACACACAAAAGAAAAAAAAAAAGAAAAAAAAACACTTTGTGGACAGTTTTCTTTGCACAGACATAGTAATGCTGGCCTTGACTTCAGGAAAGTCCTCTTACCTCAGCCTCCCAAGTGAGATAGTAGGCACGAGCTGCCACCACTCTTACTGTAAAAAAATCATTTTCCTGTTCTTGTTTCTCTCCCCCTCCCTGCCCCACTCCATTTTTCCAATACAGGGTTTCTCTGTGTAGCCCTGGCTGTCTTGGAACTCACTCTGTAGACCAGGCTGGCCTCGAACTCAGAGAGATCCACCTGCTTCTGCCTCCCGAGTGCTGGGATTAAAGGCGTGCGCCTTCCCACCCTTTAATCTGTAATTATTATTTTTTAACTTAAATTCATTTAACTTTTTTATGTGAATCTTGTCTGCTTGTATGTCTGTGTGTACAAGCATTTCTCGTGCCTGCTGAGGCCAGAAGAAGGAATCAGATTCCCTGAAACTGCTGGAGTATAGTCAGTTGTGAGCCTCTGTGTAGGTGCTGGGAATTGAACCCAGGTCATCTGTAAGAACAGTCAGTCCTCTTAACCACTGATCCATCTCTCCAGCGACAAGAAATTAATTTTCTTAAAAATGTTGGTTTGACGTTTTAGTCATGTTTGAGGAAACTTTTTATTGTACTTTACCATATTTTAGGGAATAAATGTCATTAAAAGTCTACAACTAAGCGATTAGGGAGATGGTTCAGTGGATAAAATGTTTTAAGTATACAATTAAAAAAGGCTCTTCGGCCGGGTGGTGGTGGCGCACGCCTTTAATCCCAGCACTTGGGAGGCAGAGGCAGGTGGATTTCTGAGTTCGAGGCCAGCCTGGTCTACAAAGTGAGTTCCAGGACAGCCAGGGCTATACAGAGAAACCCTGCCTCGAAAAACTGAAAAAAAAAAAAATTATAAAAAAAAAAAAGGCTCTTCGAATACTTGGTGATTTCAACAATGATCCCTTGAATCTTCTAGAACCTGTCCTCCAAATCAATTCTTGGGTTGGCATCAGCAGTAATGATGATCAGTTATATGCTGTTAAGAATAACTTCCCAGCTGCTGCACACGCTGCAAGATATTCTCGGAATGATCTTCACCTGGAAGACATACAGACAGATGAGGACAAGCTAAACTGTAGTCTGCTCTCTTCAGAGTCGACTTTTATGCCAGTTGCTTCGGGACTGTCTCCAGTGTCTCCCACTGTTGAGCTGAGGCTGCAGGGCATTAACTTGGGCCTAGAGGATGATGATGGTACAGATGAGTTCACAAAAGGGCTAGAAAACCAGGACTCGGATAAGGACAAGGAAAAGTCTTTATGGGATATGAGTGAGAGTTGTGTTGAAATGCTGAAACGTAAGATCAGCACAGAAGTAAATGAGGAAGCTGGGCTGCAGCCTTGTCCCAAGTCAGGGATCATCAGTGCTATCTTGAAGGAGGATACCCACAGTCTTACATCTCTTCCCGAGTCAGCTAGACACAGTGCGTCCCACGCAGAACCAAACAGTGAAGAAGCTGTGTCTCCTGCCACTTCAGAGAAATTTCCCTGCAGGATTTTGACCCAGAGAGCTGCTGCTTTGGGACAAGATAAAGTCACCCTTCAGAAACTGAATGCAGCTGCCACTAAGCTTCAGGCGTGTTGGAGAGGCTTTTACACCAGGAACTACAATCAGCAAGCCAAAGGCGTGCGCTATGAAATCCGGCTACGCAGAATGCAGGAGCACATCGTCTGCCTAACAGACGAAGTGCGGAGGTAGGATGGAATCTGTGCTGTGCTGTTGGCTTGGGGTGCCAGGTTCTGAAGTTGTTTTAGAGTTGTGTTATAGGCCACTGCTGCTATACCTCATCTGCTGTGATGTACTGAAAGCATTTTGAGAGTACAGAGCATCATATGCATCTCTCTTCCCAGCATGGCAATTAGTGTATAGCCAAAGTATATAGGTGTAATATCACAAAAGATATTGAGTGACTACACCTATGATTCTCAACACAGAAGCAGATACTGTAGGAAATCTGGCCAAGGGGCCAAGGGGCAAGAGGGAATCCACATAGAACCAGGTAGCTGACATAAGAGCTAAAGAAAAATATCAGCATCCAAAGGGACTGAAATTCTGGGGCTAAGGCAGTTCTAGGACATACTTGATTGCCTCCCTGCCAACCTGTGACATTTAGGAGTTCATTAATACTCCAACCTGTGGTGTTTATTAATATTGTAGGCTGCTTAGGAGAAAGTAGCAAAGCAGCCCGAGAAGGAACAGCCGAGAGAGTTTATTATATTCAGTTGCAGTGGGGTAAAATATTTCAGGAGAAGTGAGAGGTGCTTCTTGCAGGGTAGAGAAAGCGATGCTAGATTTAGCCAGTGGTTGTTATTGGTGACTGTAGGTGGTGACCCTCAAGATTGTCCTCAGGTTCCATGATTTGCTAAATGAACTTACAGAACTCAGGAATTGCTCTATTCCCAGTTACTTTATTTTACCAGTTACATACAGTTTAAAGTAGGGGAAGTCATGGAGGAGGTGGTGCGGGCTCCAGGTGCCGACTTCCACTTACCTCCTGGCTTCCTTCCTTCCCATCACTGATGTGTGATGACGCCAGCCAGAGGTGCTTCCCTGAACATTCCAGGCCATGGCTTTTATTGGGGTTAATTATTTAAGAATTGCGTGCTCATGTGACTGATTTTTTCAGATTTCTCATTCCCTGGAGGTAAACTGGTACATGTGTCTGAGGGCCCCAGGCGAATGAAATGGGTGTTCACTAGGAATCACATTATTAGCTTAAGTCTGGTGCAACTCAATACCTCAGGTATACAAAGAGTCTCTTCTGGTAAATATTTCAAGGGTTTGGAGGTTAATGTACTCCCTGTCCTGTATTCAGAACATGCAGGGCACAGACATCCTACATCCCAGTTCTTATGGGTTACTCTTCACTGCACAGTAAGTTTCCTGAGAGTGGCTTTAATGGCGGGGGTGGGGTGGGGGGGGGATGAAAGCCAGTTTGGGAGGGATTGGATAATGAATAAAAAAGTAAAGAGCTTAGAAAATGAGTGGCGCCAGCGCTTTGGGAATGTTACTTTAATGAGGAAGAGAGAGTAGGGAGTTGCTGGTAGGGAATGCATAGGTAAAGGCTGTTTCCTACTGTGTGGGTTCCAGGAATTGAACTCCTCAGTCTTTAGTCTTGTTGTCAGGCACCGTTTCTCACTGAGGCATCTTTCCGATCCCTGGACTAAGTTTTAAAAGTGGTGTAGTTAAAATGTTGGGGAATAGGGTGAGGTTATGACAGTAGTTTCATGGGGTAAGCTATTCTTAGGTAGAACATCTATTTAAATACTGAGTCCTTCAAACCAAACGACAGGAATGAGGCAGAGAGAAAGACTGGTCCGGAGACATCAGCGAGTAACATGGGGAGTGGGGGGAATTTATCAAGATAGGAGGCATCCTTAGAGGAGCATCTTCGGGTTCCTATTGCTGTGCTAAAACACCATGCCTACAAGCAACTTGGGGGTGAAAGGGTTTAGCACATCTTTTTTTTTTTTTTTTTTCAACTTTTATTAGATATTTTCTTCATTTACATTTCAAGTGTTATCCAGAAAGTTCCCTATACCTTCCCCCCTCCTGGCCCTGCTCCCCTACCCATCCGCTCCCACTTCTTGGCCCTGGCGTTCCCCCGTATTGGGGCATATAAAGTCTGCATGACCAAGGGACCTCTCTTCCCACTGATGGCCAACTAGGCCATCCTCTTTTATATATGCAGCTAGAGACATGAGCTCAGGGGGGTACTAGTTAGTTCATGGTTATTCTTCCACCTATAGGGTTGAAGACCCCTTCAGCTCCTTGGGTACTTTCTCTAGCTCCTTCTTCCTTGGGAACCCTGTGTTCCATCTAATAGCTGACTGTGAGCTTCCACCTCCATGTTTGCCAGGCATTGGTATAGTTTCCCCCGAGACAGCTATATCCGGGCCCTTTTAGCACCATCTTACTGGCATATGCTATAGTGTCTATGTTTGGTGGCTGATTGTGGGATTGATCCCTGGCAGCCGCAGTCATTGGGTCCATCCTTTGGAATCAGCTTCACACATGATCTCTTTAACTCTTTCAATGTGTGCTTTGTTCTTAATTCTAGGAAGGGGTGACGTGTCCACATTTTGATCTTCCTTCTTCTTGAGTGTCATGTGTTTAGTAAATTGTATCTTGGGTAGTCTAGGTTTCTGGGCTAATATCCACATATCAGTGAGTATATGTTATGTGAGTTCTTTTGTGAATGGGTTACTTCACTCAGGATGATGGCCTCCAGATCCATCCATTTGCCTAGGAATTTCATATATTTATTGTTTTTTATCTTTTTTTTTTTTTTTTTTTTTTTTTTTTTTTTTTTTTTTTTTTTTTTTTTTTTTTTTTTTTTTTTTTTTTTTTTTTTTTTTTTCTCGAGACAGGGTTTCTCTGTATAGCCCTGGCTGTCCTGGAACTCACTTTGTAGACCAGGCTGGCCTCGAACTCAGAAATCCGCCTGCCTCTGCCTCCCAAGTGCTGGGATTAAAGGCGTGCGCCACCACGCCTGGCCTATATTTATTGTTTTTAATAGCTGAGTAGTACTCCATTGTGTAAATATACCAAATTTTTTGTATCCATTCCTCTGTTGAGGGACATCTGGGTTCTTTCCAGTTTCTGGCTATTATGAATAAGGCTGCTATGAACATAGTGGAACATGTGTCCTTGTNCCAGTTCCACTCATCTCATCCCTTTGGACCTGCCCCTGGGCCTTTGAAAATTAAAAAATACACAAACAACAACAAAACAAAATAAAAACAAAAGCAAAAACAAAACAAAGTATAGAAAACATCTCCTGGGCCTGGAGAGATGGCTCAGTGGACTGCTCTTCTGAAGGTCCTGAGTTCAAATCCCAACAACCAGATGGTGGCTCACAACCATCTGTAATCTGTAATGAGATTGGATGCCCTCTTCTGACTGTGTCTGAAGGCAGCTGCAGTGTACTTACATATAATAATAAATAAATCTTAAAAAAAAAAAAGAAAGAAAAAAGAAAACATTTTGCGGAAGCTGTAGTGTGTCAGTATGTCCCACAGTGTGCCCCTTCTGTCCATACAACTTGATTTGCAAATGTTCATTACAGTGTACCATTAGTCTGGTTTAAGGTCTCTGGCTTCTGGGACACCATCAATATTGTCCTCACCAGGACTCCTCTTGGATTATCTGTTGTCACCCTGTGTCATGGGGATCCTGCAGCTTTGGATTAACAGGACTGGCCCTTTCATGTGCCCCAACGTTCTCAGATGATGGAGACTTTTGGGGTGGGCCAACTCAAAGCCCCGGATGTGGGCCTGTGTGGTAGCTGAGCTGGTCAGCGGCCTGGCTCTCCTTTGGCCACACCACCAGGGTTATTCTGCAGCACTGCTTTATCCAGGCTGCCCATCGGCAGGCTTCATCGCAGGAGGCAGGGTCAGTTCTCCTGTTGTCATGCCCTCTGGTTGACTCACGGTACTCATGCTTCCACAGCCAGCACCACTGTGCTGCCCAGTCAAGGCACAGGGCACACTCTCCCAAGTGCTGCTGTCAGTGAGGGGCTGGGTCAGCTCTCCTGCACTCTTGCCCTGGGGTAGGGATGGGTCGCCTGGGCCTCCTCCACCAGGGCGGGCACTACTGTGCTGCCCAGGAGAGATACAGGGCCTGCTCTGCTCTCCTGAGTGCTGCAGCCGTGCTCCAGCCAGTGAGGGACAGGGTCGGCTCACCCTCTGTCATGACCCTCTGTGGCAAGGGGTGAGGAGGCTGGAGGGCATCATACTTACACCACCTCAAGAAGATGAGTGGTGGGGCAAGCTCTCCCTATCTTTGTCCTCGGGGCCAGAGTCCTTGTCCAGGAGTTCAGTAATTCAGGACAGAGATTTGGAGTCAGCAAAAAGAAAGACTCTGACAATTGGTTGATGGTCAAGCAATTAGCTCCAATAGCTCCACCTGTCCTTATTTATACAGAAATTTAGAGCATTCAAACATGCAGTTTCACATTTTTCTTTAATCATTATCCAAAAATCTCAACAAGTATTCATTAAAATTCATTTTAAGTTTCCTTTATTTCCTGTGGTCAGTAGCCTTTTACCATAGCTAAGCAGTATAGTATTATAATCCAAATGATTATGTCATAGCTAAGCACCTGAATATTGTAAGCCAAATGATTTAAATATTGTATTGCAAGCCAAGTGGTTATATCTAGGCAGGCACATCCACTGTGAACTGTGCACAGGCCGGCAGCAGACCTGCAGTTTCAAAGTAAAAGACAATTAGAATCCAAACTTTTTTTTTTTTTAAGATTTATTTTCTTTATATGAGTACCCTGTTGCTGTCTTCAGACACACCAGAAGAGGACATCGGATCCCATTGCAGATGGTTGTGAGCCACCATGTGGTTGCTGGGAATTGAACTCAGGACCTCTGGAAGAGCAGTCAATGCTCTTAACCACTGAGTCATCTCTCCAGCCCCCGAATCCAAACTTTGAACAGAAGTATAACCTCTGTATTTTGTCACCTTTTGATTCAACATGCTCACAATGTATTTTAAGTTATCTTTATTCCATAATCTGTTGAGTTTTACGGATGGTCCTGCCTATACCACTTTCCCATAAAGAGTAGAAACTAATAATTAACACTTTCCCATCCACCCTTACTGTTCTCCTCACCTAAGGCAAAGACGAATCTATCCAACTTCACTTTCTTTTAAAAGCACAGAAACCTTTGCTTACTAACTTCTCCTGAGAGTGCACTAACTTGTTCTGAGAATGCACTGTTGACCTTTAGGCCCTATCACTTTAGCTCTGTCTTCTCTTAATAGGTTTTAAACTTTCCATCTCTTCCATATATTGGCAGGCTTAAATCCTCAAGCTGAATAAACCCTTTCCTCCCCAACTTGCTTCTTGGCCATGATGTTTGTACAGGAATAGAAACCCTGACTAAGGCATTTATATTATAATTTATAACAGTAGCAAAATTACCGTTACGAATTAGCAGTGAAAATGATTTTACAGTTGTGGGTCACCACAATGCAAGCAATGGTATGAAAGGGCCACAGCGTTAGGAAGGCTGGGCAGCGCTGTCTTCCCGGTTCTCTGAGGGCCAGTGCGCTAGTTCACTGGATGAAGCTGCAGAGCATCAAGCTTGACAAGCTGAGTTTGGACCCTGGGACCGCGTGACGAGAGGCAAGGACCAACTCCTGCAGGCTGTATGTGCCCCCCTCCAGAACTAAAGAAAAATTAAAAATTGAAAGTAGATATGAAAACTGTACATATTTGAAAATATGTAGAAAAAATTCTGAAAAGATACATTTTAGACTACTATCAGAAAGTACCCTGATGGCACAGAGCTCTGAAGTGAGAACCTGCCTCAAAAAAACAGACAAGAAATTCCCCTGAAGAGTAGTCAAAGTGAAACCAAAACTTCTCTATTGGGCTTTCTCCTCTTCCCAGCTATCTTTATCTAGTTTATTTTATTTTATTTTATTTTATTTATTTATTTATTTATTGGTTTTTCAAGACAGGGTTTCTCTGTGTAGCCCTGGCTGTCCTGGAACTCACTTTGTAGACCAGGCTGGCCTTGAACTCAGATATCCGCCTGCCTCTGCTTCCCGAGTGCTGGGATTAAAGGCGTGTGCCATCACTGCTCAGCTTGCAATTTTTATAGTAAAAATTGAAATTATTTTTATAACTTTAAAATATAAAGGGTCATATTGTCAAGAACTTGGGATATTTTTAGTCATTTTCGAAAGTTATAAATACTACATTTTAAAATAACTGGAAACCCTGTGTCTGCATCTGTATCTAAAATAGACTGATTTTAGAAGATCCACTTAGACTCAGGTGCTAATCGGCCTTTATCGACTAGATGTCTGTCTATATTTTGCACATTATCGACCCGTTAGTGAGTGAGAAAGATGCTGTCGTACTTCTCCTGCAAAGCAGGAGAACTGCTATGGCCTTCCTCTCGTGCTGGGCATTACCCCTTCCTACCAAGGACACAAAACAGCCTGCCCAGTTAGGCTGGGGTCAGCCCTGTGAAGGGGCTAGAGGAGTAATGAGGGCAGGCAACTGCAGGACTTATGGGGGGAGGGGGCTCTGGACATTTTAAAGAGACAGGCTATTTACTCTCTACTAAAACTGTATGTCCTGGTTTCCAGGTAAGATCTCTACAAGCTTGGCAGCAGACAGTGGAGCGGCGTCTAGTTTCCTGGCATACTGATGTGCCTCCTATCTCAAGTACTCTGGTGTCACCCGGGCCTCCGTTATTTCCACAACATCAGGACCCCTCTTCGGATCAGAGTTCAGACTGGCTCGTGGCTGAGGAGGAAGCCGCGAAAGGGAGATCAGTGCCAGACTTTCCCGACTCTGGATTTCACTCCTCCCTGACAGAGCAAGTTCCCTGTCTGCAGGACTCTTTGGATTTTGAAAAGAGTTCCGTAGAAAGCAGTGAAAACTCCGTGTTGGGGAATTCCGCTGACACAGTGAAATGCGTCAAAGCCCGGGACTCAGAGGCCACAGCCGAGGAGCACAGTGACTGCAGTAGGGAGAGCTCCGCCAGTGAGCAGGACAACACCCTGCTCCAACAGTATTTAACCTCGGTCCAGCAGCTGGACGATGCCGCCGAGGCGGCCGAGTGTGACGATGTGGCAGGAGACGGTGAGCCTCACCTCGCTTGTCCTCCGGAAAGGTTAGACGCCTCCTCTGACAGCGAGACTCATAGAGTGGCTCCTACTTTACAGGATGAAATTAGCCAGACGCCAGAGAATTGTCAGTTAAACGAAGAAGCCCAAGGGCAGCCTCCGGAGTGTGACTCTGCCTTTCAGGGGTTGCAATTGGGGGTCACTGTGCAGCCTGTCTGATTAACTGGGGAGCAGAAATTCAATTCAATTTTTTTTAATGTTTTCAAGTGTTTCTTTTGCAGGGGAGCAACCCTTTCCCCCATTTTGTTATTATTTGTATACAACTTGTATTCTTGTCGCACACTTTTTAGATATTAGCTACTGAACTACGTCTTCATTTTCGTTGTACTACTGTACTAAACAATATTGATATTAAAAGGCATATGCACTTTCTAATAATTACACCAATAATGTTTCCTTTACATCCGTACTGCCTTTCAGAAACAGTATCTTGCAGTAGTTTTGGTGATTTAAGTTGAGAACTTGGCTCTTCTTAATCACATAGTAAGATGTAATATGTAAGGCATGGCCAGGGTGAGGGTTATGGACAACTGAAATTTCCCAGGCAGTCTCCTTGGACTAAAACCGTGGCTTTCCACCCGCTGTGTTAAGGAAAGCCTTCTTGTATAAGAACACTTAGGGAGAATAAGGTTGTGTGTGTGTGTGTGTGTGTGTGTGTGTGTGTGTATGTGCGAGCGTTTGCTGGCAGTTAAAAGTCTGAGCCTGGAGAATGGTGAGCATGTGCCCGGCCACTGAACTGCTCACCTAACTCCTAGATCATAAGACTTTTAAGTGGGTGATTAAATTGCCTCATGACAAACATTAGCTAATTTGTGGATCAGTTTTGAAGTAAGGTATTCCATCAGGATTAAAATCAAGCTTGCTTGGGCAAGTATCTTTCTCTTTGAGACAGAGAAAGGAGACATAGAGTTAGTCACTTGGAGCCATGCTGCTCAAATGTCTCTTTCCATTATGTACTTTGTTTTTTTAGGCTATTGACATTTATGTGCCAATACTTTAGGAAGAAATAGATTGTAAGAAATCAATATGTATTCATCATTATGTTCTTGCTCTTATTTTTATATATACTTCACCAGAAGAGCCAAAGCGACATTTCACTGTGTGTGTGTGTGTGTGTGTGTGTGTGTGTGTGTGTGTGTGTGTGTGT
>CACVCL010032182.1:0-20003 GCA_902729485.2 Mus minutoides | reverse complement strand
CTGTCAGCAAAATCTTGCTGGCATCTGCAATAGTGTCTGGGTTTGGTGGTGGTTTATGGGAAGGATCCCGGGGTGGGGCAGTCTCTGGATGCTCCTTCTTTCCGTCTCAGCTCCAAACTTTGTCTCTGTAACTCCTTCCATGGGTATTTTGTTCCCCATTCTAAGAAGGAACGAAGTATCCATACTTTGGTCTTCCTTCTTCTTGAGTTTCATGTGTTTTGCAAATTGTATCTTGGGTATTCTAGGTTTCTGGGCTAATGACCAATTGTATGGTCAATTTTGGAAAGAGTACCATGAGGTGCTGAGAAGAAGGTATATCCTTTTGTTTTAGGATAAAATGTTCTGTAGATATCTGTTAAATCTATTTGTTTCATAACGTCTGTTAGTTTCAGTGTGTCTCTGTTTAGTTTCTGTTTCCAGGATCTGTCCATTGATGAGAGTGGGGTGTTGAAGTCTCCCATTATTATTGTGCGAGATGCAATGTGTGCTTTGAGCTTTACTATAGTTTCTTTAATGAATGTGGATGCCCTTGCATTTGGAGCATAGATATTCAGAATTGAGAGTTCATCTTGGAAGATTTTACCTTTGATGAGTATGAAGTGCCTCCTTGTCTTTTATGAGACCTTTGGGTTGGAAGTCGATTTTATTCGATATTAGAATGGCTACTCCAGCTTGTTTCTTTGGACCATTTGCTTGGAAAATTGTTTTCCAGCCTTTTACTCTGAGGTAGTGTCTGTCTTTGTCCCTGAGGTGGGTTTCCTGTATGCAGCAAAATGTTGGGTCCTGTTTGTGTAGCCAGTCTGTTAGTCTATGGTTTTTTTTTTTTAATTGAGGAATTGAGTCCATTGGTATTAAGAGATATTAAGGAAAAGTCATTGTTGCTTCCTGTTATTTTTGTTGTTCGAGTTGGGATTCTGTTCTTGCGGCTATCTTCTTTTAGGTTTGTTGAAAGATTACTTTCTTGCTTTTTCTAGGGTGTAATTTCCCTCCTTGTGTTGGAGTTTTCCCTTTATTATCCTTTGAAGGGCTGGATTCGTGGAAAGATATTGTGTGAATTTGGTTTTGTCATGGAATACATTGGTTTCCCCATCTATAGTAATTGAGAGTTTTGCTGGGTATAGTAGCATGTGCTGGCACTTGTATTCTCTTAGGGTCCAGGACTCACTGTGGTGGGCGTACTGGGTTCTGATGATGCCGAGTGGTCTTGGTTTCTGTTAATAAGATTCTTATGCTGGGCGTGGTGGCACACGCCTTTAATCACAGCACTCTGGAGGCAGAGACAGGAGGATTTCTGAGTTCGAGGCCAGCCTGGTCTACAAAGTGAGTTCCAGGACAGCCAGGGCTATATAGAGAAACCCTGTCTTGGAAAAAACCAAACAACAACAACAACAACAAAAAAAACCCACCACCAACAAAAATCTTACATTTGCCTTTCGCCATCTGGTAATCTCTGGTGTTATATGTTCTGTCTCTGGCTGGAGCTTGTTCCTCCTGTGATTCTGTTAGCCTCTGTCACACTCCTGGGTGTCCAACTCTCTCTTGAGTCCCAGCTCTTCTCTTGCAGGGAAGGTACACAGAGGTCTGGAGCTCAGCTCTGCCTCCTGACTTAAGATGAAGGCCCAAAAGAACCCTGTCCAAGAAGCTCTGTTGCTTCTGCGGCCTGCACACTTTCCTGCTGCGCAGACTGGTCTCTGAGAGACCTAGGATACAAGATGGTGCTCTCCCCTGAGTCCCAAGGTCAGAGACCTCTCCTCTTGTGGGGAAGGTGCCCAGAGTTCTGGGTCTCAGCTCTGCCTCCTGGCTGAGGATGAAGGCCTGAAGGGACCCTGTTCAAGAAGCTCTGCTTCTTCTGCAGCCCTGCTCTCCTGCTCGGCCTGGTCTCTGAGAGACCCGGGATACTGTATTAAAACTTTCATGCAGGGCCTAATGGAAGAAACACAGGTCACCAAGGGGTTGCATGCTCTTGAGGAAATACTAGGACATCAGCTTGTTTTTATTTCATGGCTACTATGAAGTGAACATACCTCTGCCACCTGTCCCCTGCCATGATGCCTGTCACTGCGGAAAGTCTCTGAAAGTAAGCCTGAATACAGCTTTCCTACTGTAAGTTGTCTTCCGAATTTTGTCACAGCCATGCAAATCTAACTAAGGACAGAGTATTGATGCTGAGGTGTAGAAAGCAGGCTCTCTTATGATGTCTGCCTGCCACAGGCCTAAGAGGAGAATTTTGCCAAATCCTGGCCAGCAAGATGGCTCGGGGGAGGGGGGTGCAGGTAAAGGAGGCATTTGTTGCCCAGCCTGACAGAACTGAATGTAATTCCTGAAATTCACTTTTGGAAGGAAAAACAAAACACAAGCAAAACAAAACAAAAACTTATATGCACATAGAAAATAAATAAATAAATAAATAAATAAATGAAAGGTTTGCCAAATCTTTTTTTATTTATTTATTTTTTTTTGCACAAGTTGGGCCCCTTTGCTTTCAAGTGTGTACTACCAGGTCCAATTCTTTTTTTTCTTTTTTGGCTTTTTTTCGAGACAGGATTTCTCTGTATAGCCCTGGCTGTCCTGGAACTCACTCTGTAGACCAGGCTGGCCTCGAACTCAGAAATCCGCCTGCCTCTGCCTCCCGAGTGCTGGGATTAAAGGCGTGCACCACACCTGGCTACCAGGTCCAATTCTTACCAAGCTGTTAATAGTTAAGGATCAAAAATACCTTTCTTTGTGACACAAATGCTTAAGAATATATATTTTTGTGTGTTTTCCTGAATGTATGTGTGCACCATGTTTGTGTCTGGTGCCTGAAAGGACAGAAGATGTTATTGGATCTCCTCAACTGGGAGGACAGGCAGCTGTGAGCATCCATGTGAGTGTTGGAAACTGACTCCAGACCCTCTGAAGGAACAGAAAGGATCCTTAATCACAGAGCCATGTATACAACACAATGCTAGAGATAAGAAAGAAAGAAGGAAGATTCACTCTCTCTCTTCTTTGCCTGCTTGCCTTGTGGGACTGAGCAACTGCTAGATCCTTGGACTTCCATTCACAGCTGCTGCTGACCATTGTTGGGAGTTGGACTACAGACTGTAAGTCATCAACAAATTCCATTACTACCTAGAGACTACCCATAAGTTCTGTGACTCTAGAGAACCCTGACTAATACAGGCTGGCTTACAGGTTTAGAGGTTCAGTCCATTATCATCAAGGCAGGAACATGGTGGCATCTAGGCAGGCATAGTGCAAAAAAAGCTGAGAATTCTACATCTCAGCTGAAGGCTACTAGCCAAATACTGGCTTCCAGGCAGCTAGAACTAGAGTATTAAAGGCCACACCCACAATGACACACCTACTGCAACAAAGCCACCGCTTCTCCAACAAGGCCACACCTCCAAATTATGCCATTCCCTGGGCCAAGCATATACAAAATCATCGCAGCCTCTTTTCTCAAGTGAGAAAGATAAATATCAGAAAACCAAGTAAAAAGAGGAAAAATGCTTGCAAAAAAGTTGATAAGTTAACTTTTTATTATTTGAAGAGTTTTTATGATAACAAGCACAAAATTCCCCAAATAAAACAGCCAAACACAAGTATGAACACTTCACATTAAATAACTACAAGATCAGAAATAGTGAAAAAGATGATTTGCTCTTGAAAGGGAAAATAAAAAGCCACTTTCATCTAGCAGAAAAGCAAAGACATAAAGCATTTTGAACAATTAAAATGTTGGTACTGGGGCTGGTGAGATGGCTCAGCGGGTAAGAGCACCCGACTGCTCTTCCGAAGGTGATAAGTTCAAATCCCAGCATCCACATGGTGGCTCACAACCATCTGTAACGAGATCTGGCGCCCTCTTCTGGAGTGTCTGAAGACAGCTACAGTGTACTTCCATATAATAAATAAAATAAATCTTTAAAAAAAAAATGTTGGTACTGTTGGTCTGTGATGCAGTGAATTATAATAGAAAAGACCGCAGTAGTGCCTACTCAAACCAAAGCATGGATCTTACATGTGACTTTAAACTTTTAACAGTTGTCTCTGGGAAGCCAATTTCTTACACTTATAGCCTTTTTCCCCACAGTGTGCTGCAACTTGTAATTAACCTTTTTCAAGTTTGACCACAGTAGATCATACATTCTATGGTGGCAGTGGCTAAGGGCCACTTACAGATTTATCCACTTATTTACAACATTCGAAACACTGCTTTCCCCTTTATTCAATAAATATTTATACAGAGAGAATCTGTTTCAAGGCTGGTGCTCACAACTGATGAAATGGAGTGAAAAAGTCTCTACAGTCCTTGCCCTTGACCTTTCCTGGGCCACCAGCCTGCTGTCTCTCCATTAGGGCTGCTCTTTATCCCCATCCCATGAATCAACACATCTCTTTGGTTTGAGTTCATTTCTAATGACACTAAGTCATTATATCCAGTAACACTTGAATACGACGGAAACAATAAAAACATGTCAAAATTAGGATTATATTATCCCGATAGAAACATTTCCAAGATGTATTGTTAACTGAAAAATTAAAGTGTCTACCACTCTATGTAGTGAGGTATAGTTTGTAAAAAATGGAATGGGCAGATGTACAAGCTCCGCTTCCACCAATTTTCCTCAGCTGTCCTCGGGGAGACCTAAAGCAAGTTACAACACTCAATGAAGCTGTCCTTTTATCTCAGCTCTTATGTGCAGCTCAATATGAGGTCTTCCTTGGAAATAAGATTTCCATGCTCTCCATCCATCTCATCCCTGTATCTTTACATGTGTTTTTATTTCTAGGTGGCTCTAATCTACCCTTTGGAAGACTTAAGTACACTGGATCTTCTGCTTTTCCCTCTTGATTTATGGATTAAACCCTGTGTCCATTTCAAACAGGATTCATCTACTAAAGTCAAGCTTTTCTTTACAAACGTGTCATAAACACACACATTTTAAAATTCAAAACTGCAGCAGGCATTTGTTGGTTGTCTATCTCCTCTGCCCACCATATTCTCCTATAGCCACACCTGCCTGTGTAGCATCCACATTGACCATACCTGCTGCTCTCCTGAGCCAGCTATTCTGTTCACCAGACAACAGCATTTATTTTAAAGTGAAAATTTGTTAAGAATACCAAGTCAGAAATATTCTTTCTGGCAGTGACCTTGGAAGACCTACAAATAAGGCACTGTGGTGAGGAGCTTAGAATATACAGCCTATGGTGGGCCTACCAGGTGCTGGTAGCTGAGGGCAGGTGCTCTTGAGGAACTACCCAGGAACCACTTTACTCACTGTGGTAAAACAAATGGAAAACAGAAGATGGTATTGAGATGGTGGGAATAAATAATTTTGCAGAGCAGTCTTTGGGAGATGTTTATTATAATTCTGTTTGAAGTTGAGACATGATTGGAAAAGATGAACTTGGTATTTCAGAAAATGGGAAGGCTGCCAATGAGCTCTTCATTCCTCTACCAGGGTGGATCACTGGGGTTAATGAAAACTTCAGAAAATCCAGGGCTTCTCAGAGAATCTTGTTTTAAAAATCCTTCACTGATAAAGTGACAATAAATACTTCACTAGGACTCAGTGAAGACATATGAAACATACATAAAAATCTGGAAATGAATGACACCCTAAGTAAACTACTATAAACCAACTTCAGTATGATTGCCTTAAGTTAGTGGTGGATAAAGCTTTCAGTAACTTTCAGTAATATAGGCAGAGAAGAAACTCTACTGCTTCTGGGAGTATCGTTTCTTCTCTGCCCGTATTACTGGGACCTCTTAATGATTGCAGATAAACACAATATACATATTTTTATATCTATTTTCAGACCAAACTACGTTCTAATGTTCAAAATGAACTCACCTCTTTCAGAAAGTGGTTATAAGAGTTCTATCAGTAATTTCAATAATGGTACATATTAGTGGGGCGTGGTGGCGCATGCCTTTAATCCCAGCACTCGGGAGGCAGAGGCAGGCAGATTTCTGAGTTCAAGGCCAGCCTGGTCTACAAAGTGAGTTCCAGGACAGCCAGGGCTATACAGAGAAACCCTGTCTCGAAAAAAAAAAACACAAAAAAACAAAAACAAAAAAGAATAGTACACATTAACAGATTACCAAAATATTGTTAGCATTAGACTTGTACACCATTGGAATTTGCATATATGCATCCCATTTGGGTCAAGTCAGTGATTGCCCCATTGGTAATAAGTAGGAACAGAGGAAAGTGTGGCACAGGGTCGGATGAAGAGCAATCCTATCTCAATTTTACAACGTACAGCATTTGGTGCTACTTTCATCTTATGAAGAAACAGCATTGGCTCAAAGTGGAAAACGCCCAATCCCTTCAAAAAGAAATGTTCTTCCAAGAGATTTGGCAGCTCTTTTGTTCTAAAAGGGAAACCACTTTAAAGAAAATGAGCCATAGAAAAGGATGATGGGGAAAAAGTCCAAGTTGTATTAACATTATGCTAGAAACAGTTTCCCAGACTTTTCAGTCATAAAATCCCATCTCCTTGACCAAGTCTGCTAACTACAGTCAGAAGAACACTGCCCACTGAATCCAAATAGTTCCAAAAAGTTCAGCTTCTTGGGCATTGCTCTTACGTTCTTTTTGTCCTGGGACAAATGACTCCAAACATTAAAATCCTCCTGACGGGGTTAGGGGGGAATCACCGTAGCAGATGGAGACAAGGCACTCTTCAGTTTAGTAGTACTAACTTTTATTTTGCAAAATACAAACTTGTATATGCCCAAAAACCATGGAAGGATACAGAGGCTTTTTTTTTAAGGGAGGTAAATCAGGGACTGAAGTGACATTCACATTTTTAGTCATTCTCCTGCAATGTTTGTAAAAACTTCTAATGACATCTCAAAGTGCTTTCTGCTAACACAGTAGGTACTTTACAATAGCACTGGTAAATGGTAAAGCCATTTACTATTACTTTGGTCATACAAAGCCTTTGTTGTTAAACGTCCCACAGTGAGACAAATAGGCAGTCACTTGTCATCTTTCCCTTTTGTCTTTCTGTACACCATTTCTCGAAAGCTGGCTAGGATCTTATTCTCTCTCTTCCGCCTCTCTTCTTGGTTAAAGGATGCAAGGGCTCGTTTCTCATCGGCACTGTAAATCTGGTTCTCTTTACGCAGTCTTACAGCCTCCATTCGGCGATGCCTGCTACCACTCATGACGTAACCTGAACACTCAAACGAGGCAATCTCTTCACTTGTCAACCCAATTTCACCTCGTCGTGGGATACGCTTCCCAGCTTTTACATATTCAGCCATTGCCGCACCTTCACCTGGAAGCAGAGCATGGCCATAATTCAAAGGTTTCTCATCTTGAGAGGTGTGTATCACAGGTGCTTCTGGGCCTATTAAATCCATGTTCTCTGCACTCATCGACTGTTCCATCCACGCATCTTCTGGCAAGTCCCTTTCTGAAGCTTTGCAGCTTACGTCATTGTATTCTGTTTTAGTCCTCCTCTTCTTTTTGAGTTGTTTTGCCCGATGTTTCTTTTTCTTCTCTTTCTTCTTGGTTTTAACTTTCTTTTCATCGCCATCAGAGCTAGAATGAATGTCAAAGTCTGAATTGCTGTCGTAATATTTTTTATGCTTCCTTTTGGAAGGCTTTTTCTTTCTTTTTCTCTTTGTTGAATGACTGGTCTTTGTCCTTTTTTCTTCATTGGTGAAATCTGAACTGCTGCTCTTCTGATTCTTCACCTCATCTTCAGCTGGTGTATGTTCATCAGAATCTGGCTCAGGAATCTTGGGTGACAGTCCCCATACCTCAGGCGCTCCCAGCTCTCCAATCCTCTCTCTTTCCTTCAGCCTCCTTTGCCTATAGCTCTCCTCCTTTTCCTTCTCCTGGTCCTCAGCCCACGAACGATCTCCCGCATAGTTGTGGTGGTAATGGTAACCACCACAGATGGGAGAGGACGAGGAGGCAAGCGTACGAATCCCCAGCGGTAGCGGTCGTTCTCCAGACCTGGGGCGGCTGACGGGATGCAGTGGCCGGACGCCCTGAGCACCCCACGGAGGCTGGAGCCCTTCAGGCCTGCTGAGGAGAGAGCCTAAACCGCCTCCCCGAGGTGATTGGCGAGTCTGCAACGCCGACGGTGGGTTCTCCGAGACACGTCGTCGTTTCTGAGAGCCCAGAGTGTCCTCAGTAGGGCGAGATCGGGATACAGGCGACATGGTCCGCCTTCAATCAACCACCGCAGCGGCGGTTATTCCAGAAGTCAACACACGGAGAGCACGCAGCTCCCGCATAACCCCCCCCCCCCCACAGCGCAGGCGCACTAGGGACCGGCGGGCTGTACTCCCGTCAATTGCTGCGCGTGGCCCTGTGTAGTCCTAGTCCAAACACGGGCGCTGAGCCTCCGATGGAAGCGGGAAGCACCCGGAGCCTGCGCAAGAGCCCTCTTCAAGCTCTGGGGAGTGGACAGTCACTTCACTTTTTCACTATTTACATTCCCTACCTTGAGCCCCGGGGAAACAAAAGGAATTATTATTAATGAGTCCTGCTGTTTGTCTGTCTGTCTGTCTGTCTGTCTGTCTGTCTGTCTGTCTGTATTGCTGTGCCTTTTATTTTTTCGATACAGGTTTTCTTTGTGTAGTCCTGGCTGTCTGTCCTGAAACTCCCTCTGTAGACCACGCTGGCCTGGAACTCAAGAGAGCCACAGGTCTCTGCATCCGGGGTACTGGGATTAAAAGCGCTAGCCACCACCACAAGGCTCTTTGCTTATTTTTAAGTGGAGCATATGCTGGCTTGGAACTTGCTAGGCAAGTAAAAGATGATTCTGAACTAATCCTTTTGTCTTCATCACTCAAGCACCAAGATTAAAGGCTTTCATAAGCAGAGCTGTGATGGATAAGAAAATTTAACTCTGGACCAGGCACCGCTTAAAATAGCTGTTGATGATAGCCGGGCGTGGTGGCGCATGCCTGTAATCCCAGCACGGGCGTGGTGGCGCATGCCTGTAATCCCAGCACTTGGGAGGTAGAGGCAGGCGGATTTCTAAGTTCGAGGCCAGCCTGGTCTACAGAGTGAGTTCCAGGACAGCCAGGACTACACAGAGAAACCCTGTCTCGAAAAACCAAAAAAAAAAAAAAAAAAATAGCTGTTGATGTTTGTTGCCCTAACATTCCCATGAGTTCCTAGCAGCCTGCATCCTCCACAGAATGAAGCTACTGCTGCGAGATAAGAATGAAAGAATGGGGCGCCTGATATGAGATAATTGGCTTTTGTAACCCTCTTATCCCTGTGGGAAAAGGGACGATCAGTTTTCTCTATCCCTATGTAAGGGGATAAGAGAGTTAAGGAAGCAAAGCAATTTTCCCACACAGCTGCGGGTTTCATAGAAGGGAGATAATTGTAATGTCCACCTTTATGCTTCCCATTGCCCTCTATGTTTCCCAATTTGGTCATAAGACAGTCCATCTTACTATCAGTAAGAATAAATTTATTGATTTTAATCTAAATTTGGGTTGAGTCTTTCAGTTTTCCCCAGTGGAGTCGAACTCTGGAACACACCCATTTCTTCCCTTAGATTTTTGTTAGATCTTTTCTTAGAGTCTTAGGTTTACCACTGTGTGGCTCACCATTCCTTTTTTCATTCCTGTCTCCACCTTTTCTTCTGAGTTAGTGAAGGATTGCTATTGTCTGTACTCCAGCTTCCTGCCTCAATGGGACTGGACAGCTGCCTGGTACTGCTGCAGATCTGCATTCCCAGCAACTAAGAAAACTCAAGCAATCTTGAGATTCTGCATCAAAAAATAGAAGAGTGTTGGATAATTGCTTAGAGTATGCCTAGCCAAAGGTTCAGTTGCTGGCGACTTAGCAAACAATCCTGTTTCTCTCTCTTGTAAGCAAAACCTAAATTACTCCTGGATCCAAAGTTTGAGTTTAAGTTTCGGAGCTAAGTGAATTCCAGAGCATTATGTTCACAGACTTCTGCTCCAGAAACATAGATTCATTAGTTTACAAGGTTTCTCTTTAAGGGTATTTCTTCAGAAATCAGTCACTTGCAGTTACCTTCTGAAGGTACTTTACATCCCATATTTTTTTGTTTTTGTTTTTGTTTTTTTGGTTTTTTTGAGACAGGGCTTCTCTGTGTAGCCCTGGCTCTCCTGAAACTCACTCTGTAGACCAGGCTGGCCTCGAACTCAGAAATCAGCCTGTGTCTGCCTCCCAAGTGCTGGGATTAAAGGTGTGTGCCACCACTGCCCAGCTACATCCCATAATTTAAAACAGCAAACTTTCATGTAAGATAATACTTCTCTAATCTGAAAATGGAAGCAGGTACTTCAAGGTAGCAGGCAGGGCTCATCTGAAAAACTCCCAAAATAAGGTACATCAGAATTTAGAAATGATGCTTTGCTGAAGCTGTGCCTGGATTTTTGTTTGTTTGTCTTTTAAAAAGGGTTTTATTGATTTATATGTATCTGTGTGAGTATATACCATTTGTATATACAGAAGAGGATGTTGGGGTCCCAATAACTGCAGTTACAGGTAGTTGTAACTTGCCTGATGTGGGTGCTGGGAGCCAAACTCAGGTTTTTCAGAAGAGCATCAAGTACTCTTAACTGCTGAGCCATTTCTTCAGCCCTCTGGTAATCCAGAGTGACTTCACATTCGCTAGGTAGCCAATGCTGACCTTGAACTCCTGATCCTCCAACCTCTACCTCTCAAGTGCTTGGGTTATAAGTGTGTTACAACACTCGGCTCTGATACTAGGACTCCTAAACAATAGATGGGACAGGACGTAATGTCCTAATAATATCTTTCATTTGAAAAAAATATTTTAAAAATCTAGACTCAGGGGCTGGAGAGTGGTCCAGTGTTTAAGAGCACTGATTATTCTACCAGATGACTGGGGTTCAGTTCCCAGCACTTACATAGTGCCTCACAGTGGTCTGTCATTCCATTCCAGTGAATCCAGGGCCTCTCCCTGACCTCTGTGGGTATCAGCTTTGCACTTGGTACACAAGTATACATGTAGCCAAAAACCCATGCACATAAAATAAGTCTATAACAGTTTCTTTGCCTGTATCTCTGTATATGGCCAGAATATTTGTTCTTTCAAATTTACATGTTGAAGTCGTATCACCAATGTATTGGTGTTAGGACGTGGGGCCTTTGGAAGTTATTAGCCCGAGGGCTTAGCCTTCATGGTTGGAATCAGTATTGATTTAAAAGAAGTTTCAGAGAGCTGCCTTGCTCCTTCCATAGCTAGATGGTGCCCTCACTTGTGGCTTCTCAGATTCCAGAACCAAAAGGAATATATTGCTGTTGTCTATAAGCCATTCAGTGTAAAGTATTTAGTTATAGCAATCCAAAAAATAAGACTAAACTTTTTTTCCTGTCATAACGTTGAAGAGGCCTGTGTGACCATTTTGTAAAGTGTCCTACACATTCATCTGATTGACTTGTGATGTAATTCAGGGTAATCTTGGCAGATTGTGCTGGTGTTATTAGAGTGTTGAGTCAGCAGGCACTTAATATCAGTTTATCGCAATATGTATTCATTAAGAAATTACTAATAATCAAATTAAAGAACAAATTAACAGCAAGGGAAAGCTGGAATTAAGTTCACTTCCAAATTGCTTTAGAATGCTTTTTTAGATTATATTTAATGATCTTTGCACACAAAACACTATAAAGGCAATATTTTACTTTTCTTCAATTAACACATTTACTAATGAGAATCATTTGCAAAAATGAGAAAGAGTTGATATGGAGTAGTGTTTAGTACATGAGGTTGCTAAACATCAAATGGGTATTATGTCTGTACAGTGGTGAAAACCATGCAGAAAACACACTTGCATTCTGGCTCATCCACATGACTTTGAGCAACCATCAGTCTCTCTGTGCAGCATTTACTGCTTTGCAAGTGGGGTTAAGACCATCTTACCTAACTTATTGGATGAGAATGTGAAGATTGTCCTTGAGAAATTTGTTTTGTGTTGTTTTGTTTGAGATAGAAATTCCTGTAGCCCAGGCTGTATGCAACATGGATGAGCATGAACTCCTGATTTTCCTACTTGTCCTTCCCAAGCACTGCAACTAATTTTCTTTTTTTTTTCCTTTCTGAAATAGACACATTGTTCTTAGAGTTTTTTAATAACCAGCTTTTGCTATGCTCCTCCCTGCCCCCCTGTTAAGGTCTTTTGTAAATTGTAGGGGGAGGTGCTGACAGTAAGGTCTGGTTTCTTTTTTTTTTTAAACATATATTTATTTATTTTATCTATGAGTACACTTTCACTGTCTTCAGACACACCAGAAGAAGGCATCAGATCCCATTACAGATGGTTGTGAGCCACCATGTGGTTGCTGGGAATTGAACTCAGGACCTCTGGAAGAGCAGTCAGTGCTCTTAACCTGAGCCATCTCTCCAGCCCAAGGTCTGGTTTCTTAATTGGTTTTTTTTGTTTTGGTCAATAAAGAAGGCAGGTGCCAATTGCTGGGTAAGTGGTATAAGTAGGACTTCCAGGTTCTAGGAAGAAAGAGAGACTTGAGGAAAGAGAAGGAGCTTTTTCTGCCAGACTTTGAAAGGAGAATCACCATATAACTATGTAAGATCTTGGGGAAGCTAGAACTGATCACCTCCGCCACTAGCAGAGGCTAGCTGCTGTAGCCTAGCAGATAAGGTTAGCACAAGAGATTCTGTGTCCAATGATTATATTATCCGGCAAGTTCTAAAATAATGAGGCTGTCTAAGTATTTTCATCTGTGGAACAAAGGTGGGCAGAGAAAGAGAAGCCAGGACGGTAGCTGGCAGATTTGGCAAAGCTAGCCAGGAGGAACAAAAGAGAAGGCAAGACAGAGCCTATGGAGTGCAGACAGCAGCTCCCTCCAGGCTTTACAGGTTGGGGGGATGGTTGTGATTGATCCTGGGCTAAGCTGGATGCAGCAAAGGGAACTGAGAGAGGTCAGAGCGTGGGCTGAGCACCCTGGTAGCATGATTTTAAAGTTACACTCAACAGATGGGGATCAGTAAATTCTCATTGTAATAGATGATTTCCTTTAAGGGGTGGGTGAAAACACAGGATATTCTTTAGAAGGAGTTTATTATTAAATTAATTACGTGTCTTTGTGTGTCATGGTGTAAATACTTCCATGTAGATGCCTGTGGAAATCAGGGTCATTGGATTATTTGGAGCTCGAATGGTTATGCCTGCCTGATGTGGGTGCTAATGAGCAATATCTCCACAGCTCCAGAGACAGCACATTTGGAAGAAGATCTTATTGTGGTGTACAGACTCACAGACTCAAGCCTCAAGGATGCCTTTATTCTTGGTTTCCTTGGTTTAGGAAGAGCAAGAGAGTTAAGAGTAGGGAAGGACTGAGATATATGGATCCTAATCATTCTTGGATATGTTAGCTTCTGAAAGTCTTGTCTCTGGAAGACTCCTGTTTTCAGTGTGCTGTGTGTATGTGTGTGCGTACGTGTGTCTGTCCATGTCATATGCCTTTTGTATCTAGTGTCTTACTTTACTTTCTATGCTATGATAAAAATATCATAACAAATAGTAACTTGGGAAATGAAGTCAGGAACCCAGTGTCAGAAACTAGAGCAGAGACCATGGAGGGACACTGCTGACTGGCTTGTTCCTCATGGCTTCCTTGGCTTTCATTTTTATACAACCCAGGGCCACCACCTCTGGATGATACTGGCTGTAGTGGTACAGGCTTTCCTACCTCATTCATTAACCAAGAATGTGCCTTTACAAACTAGCATACATGGAATCTGATGGAGGCGCCTGCTCTATTTGGTTTCCCAATCTAGCATATATGGATACCTGTTTCTGTAGGGAACTATAGATAATGAGACCTTGATTTATACTGACATCTCAACTCTCAATCTAATACTACAGGATGCATTTAAAATGTTTTCAATATTTACCACTCCCAATAGAGTAAAATATTCTACTATATTTAGTATACTTACTTATTTGGTTAATTAATCCTACTTAGAATTATTTTCCACACATCTCCACACAACCTGCAATTGGACTCAGTTCTCAAATGATATGATTGGTGTGGTAATTAATTTGTTGGATTAAGGTGTGTGTGTGTGTGTGTGTGTGTGTGTGTGTGTGTGTGTGTATGATGTCAGCACAGCTCACTCAGCAATATGCTTGCTGTGAAAGATGAGGACTTGAGTTTGATCTCCAAAACTGGTGGAGGGTTGGGTCTCCGCACCCACTCTGCCTCAGGGCTCCACAGCTTGATGTGGTGGGCCTTGGGGAGTTTGACTGCACTTACCCCACGCTGTTGTGGCTGGTGCTGGGCTGTCGGGAAGCCCCAGGATACTGCTCAGGTGTAGGAAAGCAGAGTCTGAGGCACAGTCCCAGGGTCCCAGGGTCCCAGGGCTTGACAAGGGGCTGGGACCATGGAGTTCCCAAGCTCTTGGACATCCAAGTGCTGCTGGAAGTTTTGGAAGAGCTGAGAACAGAATCTGGGCCCATGGGCTCATCTAGCCCAGGGCCGGGGCAGAGAGGAGAGAGGGGGAAGCTGGTCTCAAGGTGATTGTCCTTGACCTGATGGCAGCAGACTTGGGCTTAGTGGCGGTTTTGACTGGGAGTGCAGAGAGGCCTTCTACGGGAGATTGGACGGCGGCTCGGCTCTGTAGGTGAAGGCCTTCTCCATTGCTCCCCATTCCAAATCATTTATTGCCATGGTGGAAAGTAGATGTGTAAAATCATACCCCAGTGTGAGCCTGAGATTAAATACTTTTTGCAGGGAGGAATGTCTGGGAAGAAAAGCTTATTGGCAAAGCCCTCCAGGTCCCTCTAGGCACCTTATTAGAACGGCCATCTCTGTATTGAGCCTATGTGACCACAGGTCATGTCATTTCACTCATCTACATGTGGAGGGGCTTGGAGTGGTGCCTTTATGTGACTGATGGCTACAAATCTATGGAGGGCTGTGGCTTATGACAGGAGCCTGGTGCCTGGGAGCAGACAAAGTTCCTACCATTCCTTCAGGGTCTCTGGGGCTTCTAGCCTTAGCTCAGTCAAGGACCAGGCTACCTTTCATTGTCCACTTCCCTGTAGCGTTCCTCCCCCATCAGCATGGCTGAAGGAAAGAACAGCCTTGGAAAGCCACACGCGGTGTGGCATCCTTTGTTTTGTTAAATAGCACCTGAGCTAGCCTGGTGCCCTGCTGTCTGCTCCTGTGTGTCTTCCTGGACCCTGGCTACATCCCACAATGCTTCAGGCTTCCCGCCAAACTACAGGCGCCTGCACAGAACCAACTGGGGGGCGGGGTCTTCCCGCAATAAACCAGAGGCTTTGATCAGCAATGTTGACTTAGCGCTCATTTCTCTCCCCACCCTAGTTCTGTTTCAGCCCCGGACCATCCCCCAGAGATCCCAGTCTGTGATGTAGGGACCATCTGCGGGCAGTGGACCCCAACACTTCCCCACACATTGGTGTAAAAAATCTTGTAGTCCTAGCACTGAGGAGTTTGAGATAGGTGAGTCACCCAGGCTCACTGGCCAGCCAGCCTAGGCTACGTAGTGAGCTTCAGAGCAATGGAGTTTGAAATCCAAGGTTTTTCTGTGGCCTCCACAGTCAGGATCGTGTGCTTAAGGGTATGCATCCACACCTACCTCCCAAATAAATAAACAACTTGTGGTACTAACCAGGACACCTTTGAATGTGTCTGTGTTGGCGTCCCTAGCTGAGGGGAGAAGCACAGTGATGTGGGTGGTGGCACTGTCACATAGGCTGGAATCACAGACTTAAGAAAAGGAGAGCCAGATGAACATCAGGCTTCCTCTTTCCCTGCTTCCTGATATGCTTGGTTGTAGACAGGACCAAGTAGCTTCATGTCGCCTCTGCTGCCATGCTCCTGCTATGATGGATGGTACCCTCACACTGAGAGTCTAGATGTGTCTTTCTTAAGTTGCTTCTTGTCAGGAATTTATCACAGCTATGAGAAAGCAACTAATACGTCTTTTATATTAATTGTTTGATATTGTGACAATATCTGTGATATTGGAAGGAAAGATTTATTTGGTTCATGGTTTTAGGTGGATTTCCATCCATTGTAGAAGGAAAGGAATGGTGGCCATCTGAGGATTCAGGGGCTCTGCACATTTTAGATTACTAGGAAGAAAAAAAGGGAGTACATGAAGGAGACAGAGAAAGTCATAGATCCTAAGGGCAAAACATCAAAGGCCCACTTCCTCCAGTTAGGCTTTGCCTCCTCTTCTCCACCCCCACCCTGGATATGTCATCCTATAATGGGGTTATAGCATTTGTGACCACACAGTATATAAGGTGTATGGATTTTCCAAATCCACTCAAATGGACAAAATTAATACATATCACAACAGCTTAAACCAGAATGGGCTTCACTCTGGGCTGAGCTGCCGTCTCCTTTCCCATCTCTTTTTAGCCCTACTTAGTAGTTCTTGGACTGAATTACTCACTAATGAAGTGTTTTTTCTTTTTTTTCTTTTTGGTAACTGTACAAAGAACATTACAATGGATCTCCATATGCCTCTCACCCAGCTTCAACAAACATCCCGTTTGTGTTATTTTATGTTTCCTTCTTTTTTCCCTTAATCGTGCTTTAGCAAACTTCAGACAATCTATTGGCTCATCCATCTGTACAAGTATTTCAATATAAAGTTCTAATGAATAACTATAAAAACTGACAGAGAGACAGGAAAGATGTCTCAGTAGTTAAGAACATTTGCGGTTCTTAATGGAAGGACCTGTGCTGGTTGTTTGTTTTTGGTTTTTTTTTTTTTTTTTTTTTTTTGACAACTTGACAAAACTAGAGTCATCTAAGAAGAGTGAAGCTCAGCTGAAAATATGCCCCTATCAGACGAGCCTGTAGACAAGCCTGTGGTATTTTCTTGACTGACGATTGATGTGAAAGAAGTCCTCACAGTGCATGGTGCCATCTCTGGACAGGCAGTCCTGGGAAATACATGAGAGCAAGCCAGTAAGCAACATTCCTCTAAGGATTCTGCTTCAGTTCCTGCCCTGACTTCATAATGGACTGTGATTGGAACTTGTAAGCCAAATCCCCTTGTTCCTTCCCAAGTTGCTTTTGGTCATGGTGTTTATCACAGCAATAGAAACCCTAACTATGACAGGACTGTTCAAGTCACAACTACCTGCAGCTCTAGGTCCAGGGGACCTGACGTCCTTGTCTGGTTTCTGCAAGCACTNCAGTTCCTGCCCTGACTTCATAATGGACTGTGATTGGAACTTGTAAGCCAAATCCCCTTGTTCCTTCCCAAGTTGCTTTTGGTCATGGTGTTTATCACAGCAATAGAAACCCTAACTATGACAGGACTGTTCAAGTCACAACTACCTGCAGCTCTAGGTCCAGGGGACCTGACGTCCTTGTCTGGTTTCTGCAAGCACTGGCACACATATGGCATTCACACAAACACATAAATAAAAATAAAAACATAGTACCATTCTAACAGTTAAGTTTCCAATAATTGCTTAGTGTTCCTGAGATCTAGTTTTCCTCAATATCTTAGCTGTATCTTTTTACAGTGTTATGGGAAGCTTACCAGAGATGATAACTGAGATACAGTGTATATGCAATCAAAGACAATTCCAGACAGCTGGGACCACACCCAAGTGTTGGGTATACATCTGGGTGTGTCCCCCAGTGTCCAGAGCATGGGATTTTTGAGTGCAGAGACTTCATCAAGGCATCTCCCTGGGTAGCTGTAGTGGAGCCCACAGGACAAGCAGTTCAAAGCAAGCAGTTTTAAGAGAATTTAAGACAAGCAGTTAGCTCCCCACAGAGAGATTCCACACAAATAGGCAGCTAAGATAAAGGCTTAGCTGGAAGGGTTTCCTGAACAAATAAGCAATTTCAATGAAGCTTAGGTAATTTAGCTAGGACATTCTGATCTTCAATTCTTAGAATAGCACTGGGTAGTTTTCCATAGGATGCTACAAGAAGATCAGATTCCAGTTAAATCTTGAAACAGCCTCAGCAAGAATATCAGATGGAGGAAGCTTGCACCACCTCACCCGTGACAACAGTTGTTTGGTTCTAATCATGCTCGAAGTAAAGTTTGTCATGGCATCTGGCAGATCAGTCTATTGGGTTTCTTATAGTTCATGACAGTACACCTCTCTCAGGTTTGGGAGTGCTTGCATCTAACCTCTGTGTTAGTATGTCAGCCAGGACTGTAGAGAAACAGGAAGAAATGAAGTTGGAATGGGCTGTCCATGAGGCTGGGGACTAGGAAGTTTCTGAAAGTGCATAGAAGCAGCTTGGATGATTGCAATGCACAAACTTTTTTTGCTGAAGAGCTGGGACTCTCTAGTTATTTGGGCAGGTGCCATAGTAGACTATACTGGCTCTTTACTGCCTATAGTGTCTTAAGAAGTGGTGGGAAGTAGGGTCTGGAGGATTCTTCTCTCAAGTAGTTTGGCCTGGAGAGGGAGGAAAGGGAGCAGCAGGAAGAGGGGCAGGACCAGGGACAGACAGACCCCTTCAGACAATTGACTGTCCTGCTTCTTTCATGGTTTTCTAAGACATACCAAATTTCTTACCTTTTCCCACCTGCATTCCCCATTCTGCAAAGTCTACTTGCCAGCTGAATTTTCGAGTCAGCATTGTGACAATTATGAAGGCAAGCTTTCGATCAGAAAAAAACAAAAACAAACAAAAAAAAAAACCCAAAAAACAAAGATCCCGGGTAACTTGCTTCCTCTGCTTAAACACATACTCCTGTGTGACCCAGAGTCTACAATCCTTTCCCCAACAATAATGGGTTAATTTGGAAAGAACCATAGAGAAGCGCATCCTAGAGGGCGCCGGAAGAGGCTTGGGTTCTCACAATGCTTCCTGTGTTCCACCAGAGTCTGTATGTAGTTTATTTGCCCCCAGAGCATCTCTTGAGAATATTTATTGTGGGTTTAGGGTTGAATGCAGAAGAGGACTCCCGTAAAGACTAGGATTGTAGGTGACACCTCTGCAGCTGTGCCTTTGGGTGTCTCGGAGCACTAGGGGAGGGAGGAGATAGATCTATTCTGAATTCCCATCCCAGCTTGTAGCTAGCGGAGCCTGGAGTTGCACAGAATGGCTAGAGAACCCGGAACGTCCGAAGCCCTAAACGCTGGATCTGCAGAAGAGGGCACTGGGCTTCTAGTGACAGAAGAGACCAGTTGGCTGGGCACTCCTGGGCCTGACCGCTCCCGCCAGCGCTTCCGTGCTTTCCGATACCCAGAGGCACCCGGGCCCCGGCAGGCGCTGAGCCGGCTCCGCGAGCTCTGCAGACAGTGGCTGCGGCCAGACATGCACAGCAAGGAGCAGATCCTGGAGCTGCTGGTGCTGGAGCAGTTCCTGACCATCCTGCCAGGGGAGCTGCAGGCCTGGGTGCGCGAGCAGCACCCCGACAGCGGGGAGGAAGTGGTGGCGCTGCTGGAGTACTTGGACAGGCAGCTGGATGACACACTTCCACAGGTAGAAGGAACAGGTTTAGACCCATGCTCTGTGCCTTTCAGAGACCAAGCAAGATCCAAGGAAGGCATTGCTTAGAGCCCGCAAAGTCTGTCTATGCTGGAAACCTGAGGCAACCAGCGAACTGACCTGGGCCCCTCAGGGTAATTAATCACATAAAGAAAAATAAAAGGATGGAAGAACTCAGTCCTAGTGAGGCTGGGGTAGGATGTGTGGAGCAGAGCGGTGAAAAGTTACATATGTACGTCTTACTTGTGTGTTGAGTAAGACACAAGGACAGGTTTGAGCAGTGGCAATAGGCACAAACGACTCTGTAGGTATTTTATTGGCTTATCACATGAAACAACATCTGCAGTGGCTTGCTGGCAGTACTGTGGTGTGCCATGTCCCTGGGTAGTTCCAGTTGACAGTGGAGGGGAATTCTACGGTTTTCTTAGAGCCTAGAATCTAAGAGGTTCTTTTCTTTTCTTTTCTTTTCTTTTTTTTTTCCTTTTCCTTTTTTTTTTTTTTTTTTTTTTTTTTTTTTTTTTTTTTTTTTTTTTTTTTTTTTTTTTTTTTTTTTTTTTT
>CACVCL010032181.1:0-20053 GCA_902729485.2 Mus minutoides | reverse complement strand
CTTCTTCCACAACTGCTAACATTATTAGAAAACGTCACTGAAGATCTGTAGGCACTGGGTTAAGTGTTGTTTTTTTTTTTTTTTTAATGTGAAAGATTATTCTTATTTCAAAGGCAGTTTTCTTCTTTAAAGGAAAAAAATGATTATTAAAAGCACAAGTGATTCCTCTCTCAAAGGAGGATAAACGAGAGCGAGTGTGATTAAGGCCTTTGTGAGTGTGCATGCACTGGGAAAAGTCTGATAAGGGGAGGCTGGAATGAGCCAAAACTCATAAAATTCTAGAAATCTAAGTCAGGATGGAAGTATAATTTCTATACAACAGGAATCATTCCCAATGAACACAGTCAATTCATCTCAAAACTCTGTGGGTTTTTTGAGGCAACAAACAAACAAACAAACAAACACACCTTTAATCCCTGCACTAAGTAGGTAGAGGCAAGGTGGATGTCTATGAGTTCAAGGCCAGCCTGACCTATATAAGGAGTTCTAGGCCAGCAAGGGCTATATAATGAAATTCTGTCTGAAAAAAAAAGGAAAGAAAAATGTTTCTGTGGATTTCCACAGAAGCTAAGAAAAAGTTACACAGGGACAAATAGGGAGAGAATTAATCCCTTTACAAAGACAGCTACTCCTACATGGTTTCTCCGTGTCAAATGGGAACCAGTCTACTTTTGAACAAGGCCTGTGTATTATACTACCTTACTGAGAACAATGAGCTAGCCATAGATGCAGAGAAAGTATCCCTGAAATTTAGCTAATATTAAGAATAGCCTAAGATTCATTTTAAAATGTAGTGATTATTTGGATCTTAATTCCTTTTATGATTTTAGCTAAACTAATTCTGATTTTCCTAATGTTCTCAAATGGACTGGTTGGGGTGGCGGCACCGTAAACCGTGGGGAACAGCCTTTGTTTCTTTACTGGTTTCTCTGTTTCTGGTACCTAAGGGCTGCCATGCGCTCTCTGCCAACTCCACTTGCTTCTACTTTAGTCATAATCACAGCTTGGATGGTTATTTTAACCACATAAGCACACTAGGGTACATAAGCCAAGTGTACTGTCATGGCCTTACAATCTCAGCTACTCAAGGCTAAGGCTACAGGGTCACACATTTGAGGTCTATCTGCCCAACATAGTAAGTTCATGCTTAGCTTGGGCAACAATTACACCAAAACCCCTTGCATAGAAAGAGAATCTGTATTTCTTATTAAAAAATAATTCCCAGGTTGATTCCTTTCCCACCATGTCTAAAGTTTCCTTCTCTTCTTGGTCTTTATGAGTTGTTTTAATTTACATGATTTCCCCTTTATACCAAGCATGCAAAAGGCAGGATTCAATTTTCCATCACTAACATCTCGCTAGATCAGTGGTTCTCAACCTAATGGTTGCAGCCTTTTTAGGGACTGAATGACCCTTTCACAGGAGTCACCTAAGACTATCAGAAAACACAGATATTTATGGTGAAATTCATAACAGTAGCAAAATTGTTGTGAAGTAGCAACAAAAATAATTTTATTATCAGTTATCACAACATGAGGAGCTGTATTAAAGGGCCACAGCATTAGGAAGCCACTGCCCTAGGCCCAAAGCTTTTAGACTTGTTGTGTCTTTCAGTGTGGTTGTTATTGCTTGATCTATATGTGTCATGCACCAATGTACAAGCGTGGGTTTTTCAGTAACAAGTAGGAGAGTACCTAAGCAGAACTTCCCTGTGCTGAGAAACCCCTCACTTTCAAGTGTTGTGTCTTTCAACTGGTTTTCATTGGACATGGTTTCTGGGCCACTCTACAATATCTGGATCCATTTTATATTGTCCTTGTGTCTATTAAAATGTTGTATTCAATTAAATAGAGTCTTGTATGTGTGCACTATAGTAAAGCAGTCTTGTTACTTGATATGATAACATAACAAGTTCATACAGAAACAGCTGTGTTAGGAGAGTAGCTGAAGGCACAGGGCATTGTCACAGGGGTTATCATGCAGAATCTTGAGTCTTACACCAGGACAATTGCACGTTCACCAACCTGCCTTCAAGACAATTCCTTATCTTTCATCACTCTGTCTTAGGGAGCTTCTGCTTCACTCAGTTTGGGCCCAGATTTGAATATGGCTTCAGGAAGTTATCTCTAGCTGAAAATTTATTGTTTATTCACTGTATACAACTTTATTATTTACTGATCTAAACATAATAAATGCATCCTGTTATTTACCTAGATATTGTTTTGTATATGATAAGTATCCAGTAAGTGCTCATTGGGTAGATACTTTCTTTTCCTTTTGTTATTTGAATGTGTGGTGGTTTGAATAGGAATGACCCCCATTGACTCCTGTAATTGGATGCATGGCCCATAGGAAGTGGCAATATTAGGACGCTCAAGATATGCCCAGTGTGGTACACAGTCTCCTTCTGCTGCCTGAGGATCACCAGGTAGAATTCTCAGCTCCTCCAGTACCATGACTGTCTATATGAAGCCATGCTTCCCATCATGATGATAATGGACAAAACCTCTGAAGCTGTAAGCCAGCCTCAATTAAAAAATTAAATGTTTTCCTTTATAAGAGTTGATATGGTCATGGTATCTTTTCACAGTGACAGAAGGCCTAACTGAGACAGTATGTATAATATGTGAGTGTGGACATCTTGTTGTCACAGTGTGCATACAGGGGTCGGAGGATAACTTTCAGGAGAAGGTTTTCCCTTCCAGCATGTTTTTTTAAGGATCAAGCTCAAATTACCAGGCTTTCATAAGAACCATTTTGAACTGAACCTTCTCACTAGCCTTAATTCTATTGTCACAATTCTGGGGAGCCAGTTTTCATGGAAATTATGTCAACTCAACAGAATGCCCATTTTCTGGGACAACCTGTATTATAAAACTGATACGTTTCCATTCCATTCCAGGTTCTCTTCCTCCAAATTACTGATAGCCAGGTTCCATCAGAGTCCCCGAGTATTAAAAACATATTTATCTCTTCAAAATATATAATTTCTTTATACTGAAAACTTTTAAAATCCTTTCTTGTGATATTGTGAAATGTCCTTATTCAAATGGTGCCTTGTTCTTGGCTCATGGGAACTTAACTATCTAATGATTATACGTCTTCTTCCTGAGGATTTTTATTTTTGTTTTTTGTTTGTTTTAGGCAAATAAGAAGCTCCAAGCACAGAGTCTTAAGGGACTTGCTATTTAACTTCCTCAGGATGATAATGAACATCTAATTGGTATATTTCAGGAATGAATATCAAATGCTATACCTATACCTCAGTATATAACTTGACCCATTGATCTCACTCAGAAAACATATAGAAACATATTCAAGGTCAATATCACAAATAATACTTCCATGACTTGTCCATTTATAAATTCTAACAAGGAAAAGAGGCCCAGGTTATTTCATAGATCCTATGCAGGTTGTCAATAGCCACTACTCTTGATGAATTCTAGTAATCTAGAATAGCTGTTTTATAATCGCGGTCCACTTAGAGCACAAGAATAACAATTCTTTTTACTTCCACATTCAGGCAGTCCTACTTTTCTAGATGGAGCATCATTCTTCTGTATACATAAAAAAATAAAAAAATAAAATAAAAATAACACAGGAACCCAGTGTTTCTGCTCTCCACCCCATATCTGTTAGGAATCCTAAACAATGGGCCATCATACTCTTTCCTAGATTACACAAAAAGTTCCTTTGGAAGCCATCCCTTAACTCCTGTGCATTCCTTTCCTGTTAGAGTTTAATATACCAACAGCTGCCACATCTCCCATCACATACTGGCTCCTGGGGTTTAAGTAGTATGGCCAATAGTTTATACTCAGTAAGTGTTTGTTCATCAGTGGCTCAATACCTCTGTAATTGTCTAGTTCTGCCTTGCTAAGGCATAACTCTGGCTCACCTAGTATTCCTTCCTGTTCACTTGCTTGACTAATGGAGAATGTGAGTAAACACCATCTTTTAAGGTGACCATTAATTTCCATTTACCAACCAGATTTGTTTGTTATTTTAACATTAGACTTGGTGCTAAAATAGGAACTGTTGATTGAGCTTTTATCATCTTCAAACAAATTATTTATTGATTATAATAATAAAGAAAATCTACAGGACTAATTTTACATTAAAATAGATCAATATATAACATCAATAAAGTAGTATAAAATCAGAATGGATAATTTTATAATGCTTTTGTGTTCAGTCTTTAGGGTATTTGTTATATTCTATATACAAAAATGAAAAATATCATTACAAAATAACATTAAAAACAAAGGAGAAAAGTGGGATAAACTTACTTATATCATTCCCATTTTTATTCTTGTATGAGACATGCCGATTTCGAAGAGGAATAACCCAAACCTACAAAAGAGTTCTATAAAATGTATACTTCTCTAACATTTGCCTTTACAGGTACAGAAAATCAAGTTGTGTATAGTTTACAACAACTGTGTTCTACAAACATTCCCTAAATTTAAAAAATAGAAGCTACTAACAAAGAACAAAACTGCTGACTAGCAGATCGTCAAAGACAGTCAGTCAGTCTATCCCCACCCCCTGAGTTTAGAGAGAGTTATGCAAGACACATGCAGTCTGCAAAAAGAGACCAGGAAATATGTGACATTAACAAGGTCCATTGTCAGAAAACTTCCTACAATTTCATCTGGCTGCCTCGTGTACCACTGTACTCTCATTTCCTCCCATTGAGCAGAGGCCGACATTTGCTCAGGCCTCCTCAGCTGCACTGCCCTTAGCCCTCTCACCCTATGTCACAGACACTGTCTGCAGCAGGAGGGGGAGCCCGAATGGAAGTGGGACACAAAATTCTTTTTAAAAAAATCTTGTGAGAAACAGCATTTTAAACTTGACTTTGAATGGGGCTATAGATTAGGTCAACAAAGGGGCCAAAATTCTGAAGTACTATCCCTTAAATAATTGAGACTAATTCTTAAACACTATTATGGGGTCATAAAACACCAAGCCTGGAAATTAAAGATTTTTATGCCTCATCAAAAAGTCTTTGAATGTAGTTCCCTGGCATCCTGCCAATAAGGGCAGCTCTTTGGGGGGTGGGGGGAAACCCTATGCCAAAGGCCAAAAAGGCAGCTGTGTTATTCAGCTTCTGAGAGCTTCCAACTCAACACCCACACAAGCTCAATTATGAACAAATTAAAGGGATCCAGACGGAACATAGTAATTCTGGTAATTTAAATAAATAGAGGAAAGTCTGCAATTAGTAGAGAAAGATTGATTTTCTGGAAAACCCCAAAGTATCTACACAGTCCCTTAAATTGTACCCCAGCCATTGAATAAGTATAGTTACAGCCAATTGCTTAAAAATAAATTTCTTAATCATCATTGCTCAGTCTTAAACATGACCACATGCATGTTCCAAAGATATCTACTAAATATTGAAACAAAAATATCCTTTCCAAATCTAGACTGGTTCCACAGAAATTAAGAACACCAAGCAAAACTGTTGTCAGTTTTTGCATTATGCTTTACAGTGTGACCATACTGAAACCCTTTTGGAGAAATTCCATATGTAAAACTGTAGTTAACCAAATGAACTTTACAAGTTTAGAGAAAACAGTTATTCAAAAGGAATCTGAGATTAATTGTGTACAAGTTACTTAATTAGTTTGCTTTTAGTTTATTAACAAAGAAAAATATATACTGTCACTCCGTATAGATCCTTACAATGCCCTTAATAAAATTCAATACCTGTTCTTGATTTAAAGAATAAAGGGACTAGTGAAAAAAGTTTAGGAAACTAGGACTTTAAAGAAGCTATTTTAACCTGATAAAGTGGTCCTCTCAGGAACCCACAAACACCATTTATACACACACAAACACCCCACCCCACACACATACAATGAGGAAACATTCCTATCAAATCTTTAAACTCATTTTGATTATTTGATTCTAATGTTCATGAGAAACTCCACGCATTCAAAGAGCCAAAGTAATTTAACTTTGAAAAGAAAATCTAGTTTTCTACTTTAAAAAGATGAATCAGAAGAAAGTTAACCTTTAAGTAACTAAAATTCTGAGTACTAGCATGGCGATTTGCACAGGGCAGCGCCTTGTGCAGGGCAGATTTATATGTCAATGAACCAGCATGTCTGTAAACCCACCCATGTGCAAATGTAAAGGAGCCTACTATCTAATGAGGCTGCATTCCAAATTAATAGTAAAGGTTAAATAATATATCACGTTTTTATCTTTTTTAGAAATATTAGTATACTGTGAATAAAAATATATTGTTAATCAATTTCACAAAAGCCACCTGAAGAAAATAAATGAGATAAATAGGACACCAACAACCAGAACCAAAGCAAACCAAAGCAAGACAAGATGGGGTTATATGGCAAGGAATCTAAGCTGTTTGTGCTTGTGCTTCTGTGTGCATACGTGTTGCAGGGACGGTGCCTGGGCACATCTCTGTGAGTGGGTCAGACACTGACCACAGAGGCAGTCTCAATCACTTTCCACATTAGATTTGAGACAGCATCTCCCACTGTACCTGGATGTCTCTTATTGTCTGGACTAGCAATCCACAGAGCTCCTAGAGGCCTTCTTATATGCCTTCCCGATTCCAGCATTACAAAGCATACTCACTCCTGGTGCTTTTAAGGTGGGTACTAGGGCTCTAGGCTCAGGTCCTCATGGTTTTACAGTACATGCATTATTGACTGCGTACTTGTATCAGTCCCATCAAACCATGCTTTACAGTAAACAACACCAAGATGAAAGGGAAAACACAAGAGACAATTTACAACATTACAATATACTATACTAAAAAAATTAAAAGGAAGAAATGGCATACAGTTAAAGGACAAATAAATGAATTCAAATAAGAAGATACAAATGGGCCAAAAGAAAGATATATAAAATAAAACCTTCAGTTAAGTTCAAGCTCCATTTAAATGGGGAAGAGAAAACCACAATGTAAATCAAGAGAGTCGTTCATTCTGTGCTATGCAATGATTGTAGTGTACATGTGGCATGATCACGTGCGTGATGGCTCAGCAAAGTGCACAGCAGGGTAGGCAGGGACATTTGTGCATAAGCTCTGTGTGTGCCTGGTGACTAGGGGAAGGGGTGGGGATGTGGAGTCTGAAGTTTCCATAAGACTTTGCCTGTTTTTGGAAAGAATATAAGGAAAAAATAGGAAATAAGTAAAAAAATAAGTAACTGGCATCTTGCCTTTAAAAATTCATCTCAACATCTGAAAAGGATTCAATATAGAAGTTAAGGTTACGGTTTGACTCAGTACCAAGAATGAGACAGAGATGGTGCCCAAGACCCTTTGAAGATGCCTTAGATATTTAAAAAGACAGTGTTGGCTATACAGTCCCAGCTGGCCTTAAATCAATCTCCTCTTGCCTCATCCCACCAAGTTGCTGGAGTTATACATGTCTTAAGCATCTACCACCACACTTAGGTCATGGAAAGTTTTTGACAGAGAACTAGCCAGTCTAAAGTCATCACTCAATAAATAAATATGGACATTTATCCTTTCGTGTCTTTTTATTTTTAGCCATATGAAGCTGATGCTTTTTCCAGGTTAAGAAAATATTATGTGAGTATTTTGTCTTAATCTCATAGATTTTTTTTTTTTTAAAAAAAGGGAATTAAATCAAGGACCCAGTGTGTGCCAGGGAAGTACTGTACCAGCTGAACCACATTTCCAGCCCTAGGGTTTATTATTAGTTTTTAAGCTTTGAAGTTGTATTTTATCCTGCTGAGAGCATTATTGCCCTAAACATCATCATTATCAACACTTTAAACTAAATATATGTGTGTGTATGTATGCATATATACATACATATGTACATATGTATATACATACATACAATTTAGAATTCTCAATGGTACTTTAAGCTACAAACAACACTCGACTTCTGTAATCAAAGAGGAGACACTTCTAAATGCTCAGCACTAGAGTATCGCAGGTTTTACTCAGTGTGAAAGACAACACATTTACTAAGCTCGCTCAACTTTCTCTCTGTGGATAAAGATCAAGATCTTTCTATACTGCTTACTAGCAAACTCTCTTAGCATTCAACTCATACTTTTCAGAAGGGGCTCAACTTTGACAAGTGCTGAAAAAAAAGTTTGAATAGCATCCAACTAAGTCATTTTTTGTTTGTTTGTTTGTTTTAATTTATTTATTAGATAATTTCTTCATTTACATTACAAGTGCTATCCAAAAAGTCCCCTATACCCCTCCCCGCTCCCCTACCCACCCACTCCCACTACTTGGCCCTGGCATTCCCCTGTACTGGGGCTTACAAACATTGCTAGACCAAGGGCCTTTCTTCCCCAGTAATGACCAACAAGGCCAACTTCTAATACATATGCTGCTAGAGACGTGAGCTCTGGGGGTTCTGATTAGTTCATATTGTTGTTCCATCTATAGGGTTGCAGACCCTACAGCTCTTGGGTTCTCTCTCTGGCTCCTACGTTGGGGACCCTATGTTCTGACCTATAGATGACTGTTAGCATCCACTTCTGTATTTGTCAGGGACTGTCAAAGCCTCACAGGAGAAAGCTATATCAGGGTCCTTTCAGCAATGTCCTGCTGGCATATGCAGTAGTGTCTGCATTTGGTGGCTGATTATGTGATGGACCACATGGGTGGGGAACTCTCTGGATAGTCCATCCTTTCATTTTAGTTCCACAATTTGTCTCTGTACTTCCTTCCATGTATATTTTAATCCCTATTCTAGGGAGGAATGAAGTATCCTCGCATTGGACTTTCTTGATTTTCTTGTGTTTTGGAAATTGTATCTTGGGTATTCTAGGTTCCTGGGCTAATATCCGCTTAACAGTGGGTGCATATTAAGTGACTTCTTTTGTGATTGGGTTACCTCACTCAGGATATGGGCACAGGGGTAAAATTCCTAAACAGAACACCAATGGCCTGTGCTGTAAGATCACAAATCGACAGATGGGACCTTGTAAAATTGCAAAGCTTCTGTAAAGCAAAAGATACTGTCAACAGGACAAAAAGGCCACCAACGGATTGGGAAAGAATTTTTACCAATCCTAAATCTAATAGGAGGCTGATATCCAATATTTACAAAGAGCTCAAGAAGCTGAACTGCAGAAATTCAAATAACCCCATTAAAAATGGGGTACAGAGCTAAACAAAGAATTCTCAACTGAAAAATGCCAAAGGGCTGAGAAGCACCTTAAAAAATGTTCGAAATCCTTAATCATCAGAGAAATGCAAATCAAAACAACCCTGAGATTCCACCTCACACCAGTCAGAATGGCTAAGATAAAAAATTCAGGTGATGGCAGATGCTGGTGAGGATGTGGAGAAAGAGGAACACTCCTTCATTGCTGGTGGGATTGCAAGCTGGTACAACCACTCTGGAAATCAGTCTGGCGGTTTCTCAGAAAACTGGACATAGTACTACCGAAAAATCCAGCAATACCTCTACTGGGCAAATACCCAGAAGATATTCCAACTGGTAACAAGCACACATGCTCCACTATGTTCATAGCAGCCTTATTTATTATAGCCAGAAGCTGGAAAGAACCTAGATGAACCTCAACAGAGGAATGGATACAGAAAATGTGGTACATTTACACAATGGAGTACTACTCAGCTATTAAAAACAATGAATTTATGAAATTCTTGAGCAAATGGATGTATCTGGAGGATATCATCCTGAGTGAGGTAACCCAGTCACAAAAGAAGTCACTTAATATGCACTCACTTTCTTTTTTTTTTTAGACAGGGTTTCTCTGTGTAGCCCTGGCTGTCCTGGAACTCACTTTGTAGACCAGGCTGGCCTTGAACTCAGAAATACGCCTGCCTCTGCCTCCTGAGTGCTGGGATTAAAGGTGTGCGACACTATGCCCGGTGGAACAGTGCATTTTAAACCATGTAGCAAGCTTGCTCTTTCTTTTCTTCTCTTTTCTTTTCTTTTCTTTTCTTTTCTTTTCTTTTCTTTTCTTTTCTTTTCTTTTCTTTTCTTTCCTTTCCTTTCCTTTCCTTTTCCTTTTCTCTCTCTCTCTCTCTCTCTCTCTCTCTCTCTCTCTCTCTTTCTCTCTTTTGCTTGCTTGCTTATTTTCTTACAATTTAGGTCTTTAAACAAAATACCCCATGAACTTTTAAATAAATTGAACATATGTTATTATTACCGTTTTTCATTAGCGTGTACCTGTCATGACCAATAAACTGTAGTGGGTGAATGCTAATCCACATATTTCAGAAATAAGATTTTAATTTGAAAGAGAAAGTTTTCTCAAAAATAAGGTGTCAGTATTAATTATATCATCACATCCTTCAACCTTCATCAGAGAAGCTTCTATTCATAATTGATGGTGATTAACACAGAGACAGATAACTGATCAAGGTATAGAGAACGAGAGACTCCAGAATCCCTTGCCCTAAGTGGGACATCTGTATCGTGCCCCCTGTTCCCAAGATCATTACAGAAGAGGGGACTAAAGGAGTACAGGAGTCAGAGACAGCAATGGCCACAAGGAAACTGTGTCTACTATGAACATGACCTGTGCAAGCTCAAGCCAGACCAAAGTCCAACATGGAGAAAGGGGGTGGGGATGAAGTCCACCATTAGAGAGTATAGCCTCTGGTGAGCCAACCACCCTCCAGTGGAAGGCCATAGCCTCAGGAATATATGTACAGGACAGGACTACTTGGATTTGATAGATGTAAAAGAAAAAAAGGGGGGTGAATTTGAAAGGAGCTGAAGAAGGAGATAAATATGATCAAAAATTAAATACTTTAGACATGACTGAGGTTTAATACTTGTGTAGACTTCATAATGTTTTTTTTTATCTCTGAAAATGGATGATATACTAATTTTATCTTTGGCACGGATTTTAGAATTATAATGCTAGCCACTTTTTTTTTAATTAAATAAGGAAAACAGCAATATATTTTCCTCCCCAAATTTAAGAGCCATTTTTATCCATTCATCTTATTTATAGAGAAACTGGCAAGACAGAACAGGAAATGTTTATCAAGCACTCCAAGAAAATGAATTGCTCCTTAAATTATTAGTAATCCCAGATGTCACTGTCACATTAGCCCTTTGGTTTGTCACAGGTTTGCTCTCACATCCCCTTCTGACCAGCGCTCATGACAGCCTCCTTGCAGAGCTTTCCTGTCCGTCTCACACGATAGGTCATTAGAGCAAATGCATCCCAACAATTTAGTTAATTTATAGAAAATGGAATCAATTTCCCTTGTTTCATTGTGATTGAACATTTTCCTGAGCTTCTATAAATGAGCAACAGATAAGCCCTATTTATCAGACCATTGGGTAGAGCTTGCAGTTTTGATGATTCTGTTTCCTTGTTAATGTTAATGAGATATGTAATATGCCTCAGGAAAAAAAACAATTGTGGAGGTTGGCCCCTGAACACTCAAGATACAATGAATATTTTGTTCTGAGTATATGCTACACTCTGTAAGTTCCCCGGGGATGGGAGCAATGTTCTTCAGCATCTGAAAAGTCCTACAGCCTCATGACCTGCTCTACACTGTCACCAGAGACCTGGATCTCCCCTTGAAGCCAATAAATCCTGTGCTGTTTAGTCAGTGCAACAGATCCAAGGCAATGCTCCTCTCTCTATTGTCTTGGGATTTGAAGATATTTAGTTGACAAAATGAATGGGGATTAGTATTTGACCCAATTTTCTTCCCAGGCCAAACAACAGCTATGCCCACCAGGCATGATATATGTAAACTGGAACCAATATACAAAATAGTTATTTTTTTTTCCTTCTTCCCTGATCAACAGAGGGAGAGAATTATGTGGAATGCTGCATAAAACTAAGCATCTCTCTTTTCTGTTCAAGCAGGTTATTGGCAATTACATGTGCCAGAGGGAATGGAAAGATAGGGTGAATAGCTTTTGAAGTTTAAGAGACTACTTTTGAACGTCAGATGGGTGGGGACTGGACAGCAGACCTGACTGACGCACATCCCCATCACTTACCAAGGTCCATGCTCTTGGAGGCTTTCAGGTTAATCAATTCGGGCTGCCTGACTGGTGTCACCATTCTGAAGTTGACATGTTGATCTGGAAAGTATCCTGTGGAATCCACTCCAGAGCTGTGGAAAGAAGGTACGTATTATATTTGGGTTTAGACCAAAAGGCAGGGAGGGAAGATTATGAATGGATATGGATACATAGTTCTCACACTGCATATCTTCATTCTTAAGCCTGCAGCCATGTATTTTTTTTTAAATTATCTTTAATCTTTTTTTACAGTCCAGTCGTTATCCCACTCCTGTTCTCCCCTCCGACAGTTCCTTATCCCATTTCTCCTCCCCTATCTCCAAGAGGATATCCTTACCCCCACATCTCCAGACACCCTGCCAGGTCTCCCTATTCCCTGGTGCCTCAAGGCTCTCACGGGTCAGGTGCTTCTTTTCTCACTGAGGTCAGACCAGCCATTCCCTGCTGTATATGTGTAAGGGCCTCAGGCCAGCTAGTGTTTGCTGCCTGGTTGGTGGCTCAGTGTCTGAGAGAAGTCCAAGATCCAGGTTTGTTTCGACTTCTGGTCTTCTTAGGGGGTTGCCCTTCTCCTTAACTTCTTTTAGCCTTTCCCTAATTCAACCACAGGGTCCCTGACTTCAGACCATTGCTTGGGTATAAGTATCTGTGCAGCCATATATTTCAAACCTATACTAGGCCCTCACACTTCTTTTATGGAATGCAACAGTTCTGGACTATGTATGTTACCCTGCAGTATAATTTAACTATTGTGTTTGGGTTAATAGCATCTTTTGTTCTTCCAGTGGCTTCTACTAATTGGGATCCTGCTGCATCATATACAACTTCAGGTGGTGAGGGGTGCTCAGCAACCCCCAACACTTCAAAGGATGTTTCTAGATACTAGCCTAGCCCAAAGTGGGCTCAGAGATTCCTAGGGGATAAGTGAGCCCTTTTAAAGAGCAGTGAAAGGGATGTCTCCATAAAGAAACCCGTCTTGAATGACTGATGACTGCAGGAGACTGAGTTTTACCTTTCTTGGTGATCTTCAAAGAGTAATGTTAATGCAAGCAGAGTTTGTCCATCAATAACACCAAAAGAAAGCCACAGGAACAGCACAGTTGACAATTTAGACACAAATACATTAAATGCCCTTTATGGATTTCTTAGTACTTGGGGTCAATCTAAAGAATGTTGCTTCTACTGAATACTCTATTTTGCTTGGGGATTCAGTACAAAGGATTATATAAAGAAATTTCAGATAATGGCTTACTTTTGTTTAGAAAGAAATAAGTACACACTTTCCATAAATTAAGTTGTAACTGCTTTCTCCTTTGTACTCGGGTTTGCTAAAGTGTATATGAGCAGCTCATCTCAGCATGATTTCTGTCCTAAACTCAGACTGGGTGACAAGTCTGAATCCTCAGACAATCTCAAAGGATTGAGGTCGAGCTTTAGAGAGGTTGGCATTTGAAACAACAAACAGCAACAACAACCTTAATCTTGGACGAGGAGTTCCCTACATGCAGAGAACAATCTCAAATTTTAAACTAAATACAGTAGCCAAGTTTAAATTTTTAAAAACTTATCATTGATATTTAATATTCCCTGTTATTATTGTGAAATAGTAATCCTTAAGAACGAAAAAATGAAGCCGGGCATGCTGGCACACGCCTTTAATCCCAGCACTCGGGAGGCAGAGGCAGGTGGATTTCTGAGTTCGAGGCCAGCCTGGTCTACAAAGTGAGTTCCAGGACAGCCAGGGCTACACAGAGAAACCCTGTCTCAAAAAAACCAAAACAAAACAAAACAAAAAAGAACGAATAAATGAGCCTATACTCATTTATTATAACCCAGTGGGTAGAAACAGAACGTCTCCTGAGAGGTACCACAGTACATTATGCAAGAGTCAGGACCATAGAACACAATGGACCAGTTTACATCCTGACTGCTCCTTGCTAGATGTGTGACTCAGGCACATCATTGTACCACAGTGTCCTTTTACATAAAAGGAGCATCACTGTATTGTCCACTCTTAGGCTTCAGTCTCCTCATCTATAAAATGTGCAGTAAGAAAACCACTCTGTAAGGCCATTGTAAAAGTTTAAACAAATTCAGATATGCAAAATAGTGAGAATAGTGCCTACCACACAGTAAGAGCCATACAGTAAGAGCTCAATGTTTGTTATATTTTAATATTAGTAAGCTCCATTTCTGTGGGCCAAGGTGGTTATAGAATGAGGGGTCAGGATTCTCTCCAATGCAAACAGTATACTCATTTCCATGAAAACTATGTAGAAAATATGAGTTGGTATGTGGGTACACTGTCAATGGAGAAAGCCTTCAATGCTATAGAAATGCCACCCAGTGACGCCAAAGAATGCCAACTGTGCCTAAGAATTCATGACTCATTTAGTGTTACTGAAGCCAGCATGATCAAATGCAAATATTCCAATTTCCCTTTGTAATTTTATAGAATTCAGAGGTGCTGCTGAGATCAAGAGCTACCTTGTGCTTTGGTGCTATGGTAGCATGTGTCTTTACATGTGTTATTCTTCCTTTATTTGTACGTAAGACTTTATGGTTTGATCTTGTGTGATGATGCAGGTTTAAAGTCAGCAGGACACACGATCTTCACAAATTCAAAGATGAGGCAGAAGGAATGAAGGGCTTGATTAGGGAATTAATGATTAAAGAATCATCCATCTCTTAGATGAGGCTCAAAGAAGGAGACTGATGGTCCTAGGTCACACAGCTGCTCGAGAGCAAAGCCTGGGCCTGAGTCACAAGCCTGGATTAAAATACTGGTGTGAATACATAAATATTAATGTCTTTTCCTTCTAAATTGAAGGTCTGATCAGTGTCCTAAGTAATTTGCATTTTAGGTTTGCTTCTGCTTCAACAGAATATAGGTTGTGGTGAAAGAAAAGAAAACCAAATAGCAGCTCCAAGATGATGCTTCAGATTTTAATGACAGTCTTTAGGGAAGACGCTTATTGCCAATATGAATATTTCTCTTCAAAACAAAGATTTCATTGCATTTAAAGTACTCTGTTCATAACAGACTATGGAGATCTATCCAACTGATGAGTGTATTGGTTAATCCAATTCAACCGTTTAGATTATCTTTTCAGTGATTGGCATGCCAAGAATAAGAGCTCAAAGCATCTAAACTTTTGGGAAATAATCATTCTTACCTATCACTATTCTACAAATAGTGTGGAGTGACATATGATTGAGTATCAAGTTATGATCTTCTCAAACAAAACAAATCTATTTTTATAAAAATATTAGGATATAATTGAGGAAAATAAGATAAATGAAAGCTGTACTATACATATGAATGTTGCAAATCATTTACCCAGATATACATATGTCTGATTACATCCATTAATTTGAAGTTATATACATCTGTTACCACTATTTCAAATGTGTCCAAATGCACAGTTTGAAAACGTTCATTAGAAGGATCCCTATTGCCATCTTACAAACTGGAAATGCAAAAGAAAGGTGAAGTCAGACCTGCAGATATCTGAGGCAATACATGGGGGTCATGCAAGACAACGATGGGAGTAGAGCCACTGTCAGCAGCTATGAAGTAATGAGTGTCGTATTGAATCAGTTAATGTGAAAATATTTTAGCCATGTAAGTTAGACGGGTTAAATCGTTTGCAATTTTATGTTACACATCGAAAGCACTTGGAGTCAGAGTGACACAATGATTAAGTATAAAATATGACATATTTTAATTTTGAAGGAAGTTAGCATGTGCTCATGGCTGAGTGGGCTGCAGTTGGAGGCTGTGGGAAGCTGGAAGCTGACAGCAGACCAAAGATGTGTCCTAGATAAAGGCCGTCTTTTTAGCATGAACAACCAGGGAATCTCTCAAATAGAAATGATACTCTTGTCGAATTATGCTGCATAATGAATAAATAAGGGTAGAAAGAAACATATGCCGCTGTCCTGAAAATGGTGACAAACCAGGAATATGAAAGACACAGGAGCCAGGAGTGGATGCTCAAGGAGAACTCCCCGAAAGTAAAAGACAAGGAGGAAGATTTGGAAGACTGGCCAAGAACATTGCAGCGTCACGGGATGTATGCCTTGTGTATGTATTGAGGGGGATGTGGCTGAGAAAATATGAATAATGAAGGAATAACCAAATGTTGTCTAAATTGCTAACAATATTATCTTAGAGTTTCTATTTCTATAATAAATACATGACAAAAACCAACTTGGATAAAAGGGAGGGTGGTATTGTATTTTACAGCATATAATCCAAGGAGCTGGTGCAGAGGCCAGGGAGAAGTACTGCTTACCGACCTGCTCCTCATGGCTTCAGTCTGATTTCTTATAGCACCTAGGACCATCTGCCCAGGGGTAGCCCCATCCACAGTTATCTATGCCCTCCCATATCAAGAAAATGCCTCCATAGACTTGCCTACAGGCCAATCTTTGGTGGCATCTTCTGAGTTGACAGTCTCTCCTTCTAAATAACTCTAGCTTGTGACAGTTCACAAAAGCTAGCCAGCACAGATGCTCAACATATTCTGTTATTGTTTGGCTTTAATCACTTATTGAGACTTCACAGCAAAAAACCACATTTCCCATATATTTTGTTTTATTCATACAGATTTTTTTTAGAGTACTTAAAAGTATTTTTATTATAAATTTCAGGATCTAAGAAGTAATGTTATATGACTATGATAAATCTGAGATGACTTCTTATCAAGCATGTGTGCCTTGCAGGGTGGCACTGTGTCCTCAGGCACAAGAGAGACAGGTCCCCCCGCCCCCCTCCTTGAGGGATGGGGTCAGCCAGGTGATACGGGATTTTAAACTTCTCTCTTATGCAATATCATTGATATAACAAAAATAAGTTCTGATTTCATGTTGTTTTAAAAATTAGGCATTAAATTTGATCAAATCTACTTTCCCCTCTATATACAAGAGAGCTTTTCTTGTATAAAGGAAGACTTGACCTCTGAAAGCACACATTTCCCTTGTGGAGAGCTTTTCCATGTTTGATTTGAAAGGTGTTGGGGGTGGGGGCAGCCTTCCTTGCTCAACTTCTCTGGCTCCCTTCCAGTCCTTCCTCACACATCCAAATCCCACAGCTGCTGGTCACCTAGGCAACAAAACAGCTTGCAGTATGGTACAGGTCACAGGTTCCCAGGAGGGGGGAAAGAGTTGCAAAGCATTAAGACTTGTTTTATCCACCTCAGAAATGCCTCTGTCCTTTCCTACCATATAATTTCTCCTTTTTCTTAGATCCTGCTTCCCTCGTGTCTAACAAGTCCCAAAGGCTATAGCTTCCCCATCCACACATGAAATTGCTAAGGATTTGACACTCAGGCCTGGTGTTGAAACATCCAATGCTTCTCCACTGCTTTCCAGAGAAGCAAGGTGCTCATGGAACATGGCAGAGCAGCTGCCGTGGTTTCTTCCTCCAGATAGCAAAGTTTTGGCTACACTGAACCCAGTCAGTATCCTTCCCTCTCCACCAAGGCTTTTCTTCTGCTGCCTCCCTGCTTCATGGGCCCTTCACTTTCCATGAAACCACTGTTTCTCTGATGTAACCTTCCTTCATCCTGCAGAGTTGGGCCTCAGTCTTCTGGGCTCCCAGGGCATTTTGTACTGATCTCTCCATCCTAATTAGCTGTGTGTCTAATCTTCTTAAGAGAAAAATCCATTTTTTTCTTTAGTCTAAAAAGCTTTTGTTTGAAGGGTTTTGTTTGTTTGTTTGTTTTGATTTTTGTTTTGATTTTTGTTTTTGCCTACAAGGAGTTAGGTTTTCTCATGGCATCTTTCCAACAAAAATTTTTCATTATTTTTTCCTCTTCCTCACTCTGTCCTCACCACATGGCCGTGACCTGCTGTGGCTGTCTATCTCATGCTCCCTCTTTAGGCTGCCTTTATGGTTTTGTAGTCTATATGTACTTTCACAAAACAATCTCTTATTCATATATCTACAAGCATTAAAAGTTACTATCTGATTATGAGAGAGAACATGGGAGTTTTGCTTTTCTGGCTTGGGTCACCTCCCTTAGTGCATTTTCCATCCAAACTGTAATCCTGCAAGTTTCCTAACTTTGTATTCTGAATAGCTGAGTGGAATGCATATATTCATATATATAATACTTCATCATCTATTTTCTTATAGATGGGCATTCAGGCTGGTTACATTCCATTGCTATTGTGAACAGAACAGCAATATACGTGGATTTACAAGTAGCTCTGTAGCAGAATTGAATTCTTTAGATATATGACCAGGACTGGTATACCTGGGTAATATGGTAGTTTGAATTTTATTTTTCTATCTTTGGCTTTGTGGTTCTATGAAAGTTTTGAATGTATTTTCTTAATTTTTGAAATTATGAATTATCTAATTTCTCCTTTCTCATTCATTTCTCCACCTACCCACATACCATTTACCACTCTCCTTCAAATCTATGATCTCATTTTTTTTCACTAATTGGTTTTGCATTCACATGTTCCTACATATAGCCTATTAAGTCCATATAATGTTACTTGTATGTATGTTTTCAGGGCTGACTGGTTGGCACTGCACAATCAATTGGTGTGCTCTTCCCTAGGAAAGACCGCCCACCTCTCCTGGTCCCAGCTTTCCTCCGTTGGCTTTGTGTAGGGTTGGAGGCTTTGGTTGTTTTCATAATCTACTTCGGAGTGGTCACTGATGCCATCCTTGTCCAGCTCATGTTTGGGCAGCCATGTTGGTGAGACTTTATGGATGTAGCTTTTGATATTACTGGAGACAGAATCTGGCAGCAGACTCCCTGATCCTCTGACTCTTAGAATCTTTCCACGATGCTCCCTGTATTGTAAGAGGTTTTTGTAGATGTATCCATCGGGACTAGGCTCCACAATGCTCTATTTGGATTGGTTGTGGTTCTCTTTAGTGGATTCCATCTATGGCAAAGAGAAGTTTTCATACATAATTCTTAAATGGCTGTGCCAGTTTGTATTTCCTCAGCAGATGAGAGGGGTTTCTCCTGCCCACAGCCCTGTAGTCACTTGCTATCCCTTGTTTTCTCACTTTGATCTGGGTGAGAGAGAATCTCAGGAGGCTTTAATTTACATTCTTCTGGTTGGGAATGATATTGAACTTTGAAGAATTATTTATTGATTATTTGTTTCTTCTTTTGATACAGTCTGTTCATTTCAATAGCCTAATATTGATTAGGCAGCTGTATGATTTTAGTCCTTAATTTTTTGCAGATCTTCATATATTCTTGATATCAATGTATTCTTCACATCACAGTCTGTCTGGAACAGAGCTGACTGAAATCCTCTCCATTCCATAGGCTGCCCATTCTCTTTGCAGACAGTTCCCGTTGATGTTTGCAAACTTTTAATTCTAAGCATTCCCATTTGTCAACTCTTGGGACTGTTTTCTGAGCTCTTGGAGTCCTGGTCAAAAGGAGCTTGCCAGTGTTATAACTTCAGGCATGTTTTCTCTGTGCTCCTCTAACAGTCCAAGTGTCTCGAGCCTTTGACCTGTTTTGAATTGTGTTTTGAGAAGGGTGAGAGATGCAGATCTAAATTCATTCTTCTTGGAGATTCCATTTTCCCAGCACCATTTGCTGAATAAAAATTTTTTCTTTAGTGTATGTCCTCAGTATGTTTGTCAAAATTAGTTGGCCATGGATTTGTGGGTTTATTTTGGTGTCCTCTCTCCTATTCTTTTGACAGACATGTTTCACTTGGTATAAACCCAACCTGTTTGTTTTGTTTTTGTTTTATTGCTGTGGCTCTGTAGTTCAAGGTCAGGTCCTGGAATACCTCCAGCAATGTTGCTTTTGCTTAGGCTTTTGCCAATCTATTTTCTACTGAATTTATCTTTGTGCTACCTTGATGGAACTGTGTGGCACACACAGAAGGAATTGTAAAGTAGAATGAATGAAACCACGTAGAATATTGATTTTTGGATGTCATCAAACTCATTTTGGATTCAAGATCAAGACAGACAATGTAGAGAATGAACAAAACTAACTACATTCTACGTTCTTTTTAAAAAGCCCTCCGGGTGCTGGCTTAGCACACTGTGATTCCCA
>CACVCL010032178.1:0-20086 GCA_902729485.2 Mus minutoides | reverse complement strand
CCAACCCCTAACCCCAACCCCAAACCTAACCCCAAACCTAACTCCCTACCCCTAACCCCAACCCCACACCTAACTCCCAACCCCTAACCCCAACCCCACACCTAATTCCCAACCCCTAACCCCTAACCTTCTAATCCTAACCCCCTAACTCTGTGCTTTGGTGTCATTTTCTCTCTCTCTCTCTCTCTCTCTCTCTCTCTCTCTCTCTCTCTCTCTCTCTCTCTCTCTCTCTCTCTCTCTCTCTCTGTGTATGGTGTGTGGTGTCTATTCATTGTATGGTGGGTATGTGGCATGTGGGGTCTGTGTATGTGTGTGGTTGTTTGGTGTGTGTATGTATGTATGGTTTCGTTCGTTTGTGGTGTGTGGGGTGTTCGTGTGTGGGTGGTTTGTTTGGAGAACACACAGACACCTCATACTACACCAATAGAGACCCACACACATAGAAAACAGTACTGCAGATGTGTACAACAGATACAGCACATATCCATGATACATAGTAAACATACTATATACACCATGTACAAACCCCACACATGGAGAGGCACATACTACACTCACACACATACACAGAAGACAACACATCTACATACTACATACTATGGTCTCTGTCGACATTCAGTGTGGTTTTGTTTTGTAATTTGATTTATTTCTTTGAAATATGCAAAACAATGTCTTGTTTTCTTATACTTCAAATACTCTGAAGAAAAAAACCCATTTAACTGGAAGAAACGGAATCAAGAAAAGGGGAATAGTTCTGGTTGTAGGAAGTCAGAACCATTCACTGATCAGACTGTTGGAGGTGTCTGAGATCTGTTAGTCATGAGAGTGGCATCTTTAAGAATCTCTTCCTAATGGTAACTTAAGATTTGCCAGGGAAAGATAAAGATAGGTTTGAATCTGGAGACACCACAAAGACAGTGGTCATGACCATTTTGTGGGGTTCTCTAAGATCACTGGAAAACACAGATTTTACATTACGATTCATAACAGTAGCAAAATTATACTTATGAAGTAGCAACAAAATATTTTTTTATGGTTCAAGGCCACTACAACATGAGAACTGTATTAAAGGGTCACAAAGGTAGGAAGATTGAAAACCACTGCCCAAAGGGGTCAGGACACACAGGTTGAGAACCACTGCTCTAGAAGTGCCTGCTGGCCCGTTTCCAGCATAAAATGCCTTCATACTTACTCCTATCTCTTCAGGAAGCATTCGGCATGTTGGAGGTGATTGGGAAAAAGAGAGCAAGAAAGAGCAAGAGAACACACACACACAGAAAGAGAGAGAGACAGAGAGACCAAGAGACAGGGAACCATTGACATAGCAGGAATCTTTTAAAAAAGATGTCTTGCTGATGCTCAGACACTGAGAGGAGAGGTCCCAACATCTCCTTTACCCCGTCGCTGCTGCAGGTACTTTTGGCCTCCTCCCTCCTACACCTTATTTCTCTTAATATGTCTGTTTGAAGCCGGGCGTGGTGGCGCACGCCTTTAATCCCAGCACTCGGGAGGCAGAGGCAAGCGGATTTCTGAGTTCGAGGCCAGCCTGGTCTACAAAGTGAGTTCCAGGACAGCCAGGGCTAGACAGAGAAACCCTGTCTCGAAAAACCAAAAAAAAAAAAAAAAAAAAAAAAAAATGTCTGTTTGATAACAATATACTACTGCTTTTCTGCAGCTCTCTTTGCCAAGATCTGTCTGTCTGTTTGTCTATCTATTCATCTATCTATCTCCTTTCTGAGAAATCTCCTCAGCCCCAAAGGCAATCTGAGACCAACTGTACATTTTTTTAAAAAGCTCTATTTTTTTTTTTTTTTTTTGGTTTTTCAAGACAGGGTTTCTCTGTGTAGCTCTGGCTGTCCTGGAACTCACTTTGTAGACCAGGCTGGCCTCGAACTCAGAAATCCGCCTGCCTCTGCCTCCCTAGGGCTGGGATTAAAGGCGTGCGCCACCACACCCGGCCAGCTCTATTTTTGTAAACTTTCCTATTGTAATTTACTATAAAATATGCCCAGACATCTTCCATCTCTTTTGATTACTGTTATCCAAAATTGCCCAATTTATTTCTTTAAAATTCCAGCAGACTGTACCTATATATTATGTATTATGATTGGAACAAATGGTCTCTATTTTTTGATGAATAAATTCAACTAAGTAATAATTTCTTATTATTTAGGATTGGATTACCCACAATGGAAATTGAAATTATACAATTTAAATCTATCTTTTTCTGAGATACATGGCTTGGCACTAGTAAGTAAATAAGAGTACAAAATGGCCCTCTAATTTCAATAGTCTGAATGATGATTCAAGCTTACAAAAATAAAAAAGTGATAGCCATAAAACCTATACTTCAGATTTTGGATGAAGATGTTTTTTGGGATTATTGCTATGCATGAGGACCTTCTCTCTTAATTCTGGGTGAAAACATCCAGCCACAGTGCCCAGCTAGCCCAGCCTCTCAAGGGGACACAACTAGCTCTGTGTATACTAAACTTGGCTGACAGAAAACTTGGATATATTCTGTGTATTCTCATGTGCAAAGTTCAGGGAACAACTGTACCTACATATGAAAAGCTGTTATTCATTCATTCACATCAGCTTAACAGTGTGACTCTTCTGACAGTAGATTAAATTACCTCAGGCAAGTTTTCTCACTAGAGATGCTAGACAAAAATAAAATAAATATTAAGTAAATAGTTATAAGAATTTGGAATCTCAGGTTGTGCCCACAATTTGATCTTTTTTTTTTTTTTCTTCAGAAGATGTCTGCAAAAGAGACCACAGATCCTGAGAAGCACACACCAGAGTGAGCAGTAGCAGCTGAAAAGAATGCATAGCCCCACAAGAGTCCAGGGGACGGGAAGGAAATAACCTAAGCCATTTTCTTTCATCAAAAATCTAGAAAATAGTCATGTTTCCAGTTAAGACCTCAGAAAGTCTGCGACTCAGCAGTGTTAGAAATGGGAGGTCACCCATCATGGAAGCAAGCTATAATCACCTCAGTCTATCACCATTCTAAGTAATCCACTGTCCATAAAAGCAAACAACTTTATTTTGTCTGGAGAACGATAACATTAAATAGACTCTAAAACTAACTATGATTACAGAATAGATGGGATTTATATAAAAACTGATAAAGAATATACAAAGACATAGTGACTAGGAAGAGAAATAGACACGGGGTTAAGAGAGCCAGAGAAAAGGCATTCAGTCAATGGGAATCACAACAAAACTGATCATAGTCTTCTCATCAGGAATACAAAAGCCAGAAGATAGGAAAATGAGTCCAGGCCACTATCATGGCTTAGATAGGAAACGTCTCCAAATTTCCACTTTCTGAAATCTTGGATGCCAGTTTAGGGGATTTTATGATTGATTCATGAACCCCCTGAGTTCATCAATGGGTAATCAGTGACAGCAGAGCCCACAGGATCTATTAGGAAGTGGGCTGGTGGAGAAAGCAGGTCACTGGGGACAGGCCTTTGGCAGGTATCTTCTGTCTACGGTGCTTACTGACTTTCTGCTTCTTGACCTTTGGGAGGTGAGCAACTTTATTCTGCCTCAGCCTTCGGCCATGATGCTACACCTCACCACAGGCTGAACTATCAGCCAGAATAAAACTTACTTCCTTTTAAATAGTTTCTCTAAGGTATTTTGTCCCAGTGACAAAAGGAAGCCTAATACAGTGATATGTATAAATCTTAGAAAACACAATTTAAAAAACAGATGAAATGTGTAGTATAAATAATTGTTGATGAAAAGGAAATCCACTCAAGAGGAGCTGAGGCCCCGTACCTGGCCACACCAGTCTGCAAACTTCTCTCTTCCTCAAGATCAAACAAAAGCAAAAGAAGGGAAGACAAAACACCACAAACTCAAGTTTTCACAGAACTACTAGACACAAAACATTATCAGATGCTGAAATATTTCAAAGTAATATCAAACACAGAACCCACATTAAAGAAAAACTAAAGAATCATGAGCAAATTGTAAAGAACCAAAAAGAGATACAACAGCCCAAAGAAAGATGAAAATTCAACATGCAAAGTGTGTTTCCACTGAATTTGTACTATGTTCATACTATTGCAAATCCAAAATGTGGAAAGCCTTTTGGGGTACCGCTTGGCAGCAGTCTGACACTGGCAAGGACAAAGAAATGGGCTTGAGACAGGAATCTGACCTTGGAAGTAAGCTCAGGCAGAAATCTGACATCAGGGTGTAATAAGGAAGTAACTTTCAGCAAAAAGCTAACTTTAGGCTGTAATAGAGAAGTAAGATAAAGCAGGAATTTTAGTCTTAGGGTGGAACTAAGCTTTAGGCAAGATTTTGGGCTTGGACGAGGAAGTGGGCTCAAGTCTCTATGACAAGCCCTTTTTACAACTGTCCTGTTGCTTTGTTTGTAGTTCCTTATTGTACTGCTTCCCCAAAATACTTGCATATAATTAAATTGGTTTAAAAGTGGGTTGGAAAATAAAACTTTGCCTTCAGTCTCAGAATGGACTGGGGTCACGCTACAATGTTGTCTAACTGTCTTTTTTCTTTTTAATCCTTGCTCCTGTGCTGGAGAACCTGTTGAGTGACTGAGCGGGCTTGGTCATCAAAACATCCTGAGACTGTCTTGGGATAAAATTTTAAAATTAAATTTTAGCACATCTAAATATAAATCTATTTGAGAGTTCCTACCAGTATTTTAAAAATAATCAATACCCCCCCCCCCCCACCAGAATGGAAGACAGAATATATCTAATTGCTGTTTCTGGGAGCCAGCAGAGTTCTCCAAACATAATAATATGCCATTGCTCAATATTAGTGGGTGAACAGGAAATGCTTCCATGAGAGGCAACACCTTGAATCCCTACACTCCTCCAGAGCAAAGGGACTTGATTGTTAGGTCAACTCATATTGGAGGGAACACCCCAGATGGTAAGAAAGGAAACTGACTCTTGGTGTCATTTACCCAAGAATGAGTCTGATTGGTTTGTCTGAAGACCTTTGAGCTGATTTCTTTGAACAAAGGCCATTCTGTCCACTCTATTTACTGAACAGCATAGCACATATGGTATAGGAAAGGAATGAGGAAATTTTATCTTAAGTTTTTACAGAGGTCTCATAAAGGGAAAAATTGTTTCTCTGACTCTATTGACTCAGAATATCACCCAAGGACACAAGCAGGTATTATTAATCTATGCCCACACATTGCTTTCAACATTGGAGGGAGAGGTTCAAACCTTATTGCTTCTAGCAAATGCTCATAGTTCTAGCCCCTACATCTTTTGTACAAATACATTGCTCTGAGCTAGGAATCAATGAATCATTAAGGAGAAATAGAGCAAATCATAGGTTAGAGAGGCCAAAGCATAGTAAGATTGAATACATTGTTTTTCTTAAAGGTCAGTTAATTTTGAACAGGTTGAATACACTGTAAGTGCAGAGCAATCATAAAAATCTCAAAGCACATTACAAACTTGGTTGTAGGTTGGGTGAAAGTTTGATATGTAATGGCAAGCTGAAAAAAAATTTCTTAGAAAAATCATTCAGTTTCTTCTCCTGGATCTACTAATCTGGATTTGCAGAGCTCTTGCTTTACACTGAGGTGTGTCAACATGCCTAAGTTTCAAACTGGAAAACATGTATGTCTTTCAAAATAATCTGAACAACCATATGAAGAAAATCTGCATTCAGCCAGTGTTCCTGAATATAGGAGGAATGGCAGGCCTCCTTGACAAGGCTGTGGCCACTTCAGCATAAACAGTGAGTGGGACTGCTTCAGAGCCTAGAGATTGGGGACACAGCCAATGACAGCCAATTGGGAACTGCTACTTGAAGGACACACTTGATTGGAACCAATGAAACACAGGTGGAGGGCATAAAGGGAGCTCCCAGAGAATAAACTCCCAGAAAAATAAAGCTTGCTGCCCCATTCTCACCTGCTCCAGGAGTCTGAGCTCCATGCCTTCTCATCAACTGCACCCAAGGAGGATGCAGGGCAAGACAGAGGTCTCAGGGAAACCTGAAGAGGTTTCTCTGTCTCATATACTGTGCAAAGAGTCAGGACAGAGACAAGAATCTATGTCATTCATTAGCAATCTAAAAGTAAGAGAAAATACAACAAACATGGACTGTGGGAAGGTTTAGTGTGTGTGTGTGTGTGTGTGTGTGTGTGTGTGTGTGTGTTAACAGTGTTGCTGTAAGGGAACTGGGGCCTGGAGAGTATTGCAAGTTAGTTCAGAAAAAAATACTTTTCTCAATTCAGATCAGGGAGAGTCCTCCTCAGCTTTATGTATATATGTCAGCTTTAGAGTATGAATTCTCCTTTCCCAGTGATGATAGCAGGCAGGTCAGCTCAGCTAGTTTAGCTAGACCTCAAGCAAGCCATAGAATCAACTTTTCTTGGATTAAACAGATGATAAAATCATCTTTTGAACCTGGATTCTTTCTCAGGATTTATCAGATCAGAAGCCTTTCACTATCTTGACACACTCCATAAATCCATTTGTAACTTCCAAAAACAGTTATCCTAGGATTTCTATCAACACTGTTAATGATAGTAGAACATCCCAAAAGTAGAAGGAAAGGGACTTCAGAGATCAGAGTAACTGATGGGCAGCCCTTCCGATGGTATCCACCTGATCAGAGAATAGGGAGACTTCTGTAAAAAAAAATTATTGGGGTTATGACAGGCCATTACCAAGGTGTCAATGCATGAGGGAAAGCCAGGAAATTTCTGGCTGAACATTGAGTTTCTTCAGTGAAGCTGTCCATTGAGGAATGTAAGCTCCAGGAATGTGGCAGGGAGGATCTGGTGCGCTCCTACTTACCTTGGTGCAGCAGAAAAGATGTTGCAGATATCCAGATCTCAGGGTCTCTCCTGGTAGATTATTCCTCTTTCTTCTGCCAGGGAGGATCTGATTAGTCATCTCCTGGGAAAGAGCAAGGTTTGTGGGGCTAACATCTGTGAAGTTGCAAATATTTTAAATTCAATTACACAGGACAAACATGTAAAACGGAGAAATAAGAAATTGTTTCTATAATACTTTTCATGCACATATTTTTTGAATGTTCTTTTTTTTTTTTGAAACAAGAAAATTGTGCCTAAAAGGGCGGTAGGGGATTATGTAATCTGACCCTTATTTGATCAAAGCTGACATGTGGGCAGAAGGCAATTTCCTAGGGTGAATGCGTTAACCTCATTGGTTACCACCAAGATGAGAAGTTTCATAGTTCTCAGCTTCTCTGTTTTCATGTGTTGCTTCTTAACTACATTCCCTCATTTCCCAGAGAATGCCAGCTAACATGAATAGTATTGCAAATTCATCTTGAATCAACTTAGTATTAAAGGCAAATTAATAACCACAAATGTCCTCAGACATGTTCAACCCTAGTCCTGTAGGCTGAGTATACCAAATCATCAACTTACTGGGAACATTATGAGACTCTGTGTGTGTGTGTTTGTGTGTGTGTGTGTTTATAACTGGATTGAATTCTACTTGAGCACAAATTTAATAGATAGCAACAAGTTACATTGTCAAAGATCAGACAAGCTTGCAGGCTAATATTTCAGAAACTTAAGGATGAGATTATGTGACAGACCATTTCTGTACTCATAGGACATGGCTTATGTGCTGTTCAGCTGGAAATATGGAAGGCATTCAGTGCCTGAACCAGAAGCCTGGGTTTTTCCAGAACAGACCTAGACCATCTGTTCCATCTTCTTCTTGGCTTCCAGAACACTAGGGTCTATGCTTACAAAGCAGCTTCCATGAGTCAGACATAGCCTCAACAGGGAAAGATAAGCATAAACTCACTGGGCACTTTAATTATGTGATGCTATCTATAGTCAGTGGTCCATAGATGTCTTAATATCAACCCTCTTTCTCCTTAAAAATTATTGAAAATTCTGAAGATCTTTGTAAGTGGAATATATCTACCAGCATCAACTTTATTATAAATTAAAATATAGACATTTAAAAGCATGTACTATTATGTTTAAAGGCAATAAGCCTGAAACATTGATACATAATTATACAGTCCCGAATTCTATACATCTCAATGAGCTTCTATACGAGTTTTCCTGTGAGGGCTATCTTGATCTAGCTGTGTGACGTCTTTGTGAGTTCATTAGAATAAAAAAATTAAAGAAAATAAATGTTTATTTGCATAAACTTTTTAACTTTAAAAAGTTTAATTCTTAGATACAAACATAACTTTTTTTCAAAAAGAAATAATGTAGGAAAAAGAATATAACAGTCTTATGCTTTCTGAATCTGTTCAATGACTCGATTCCCATATCTGCTATGATGTATATTTTTTCAATTTTGTTTTCTAGAACTCCATACATGAGTGCTCCTTCTACATCACTCCTGCCTTGCCCATTCCATCCTAAATTCATGACTTCTTTAATCTCTCTCTCTCTCTCTCTCTCTCTCTCTCTCTCTCAAACACACACATACACATACACACCACATGTACACACTCATACACCAAACCTACTTAGTTCATTAAGCTCGGCTCACATTGCTTGTATCTACATGTGTCCAGGGCTGACCACTTGAGGTAGGATAACCTGTGTTGGAGCTCATCCCTGGAGGAAACTGATTCTCCAGCTCCCAAAGGTTATTGACCACCTGAAGCCCTTTATTGAGGAATGAGACATTGTGATATTTCCACCATCCATGTTGGCATGTTAACCGCTGTTCTTATGGCAGTCTCGTTTGGGCATCCATGGGTACATTTCCCTGTCATGTCTATGGGGCACCATCTAGAAGCAGGAACTCTGGTCCTCTGGCTTCTAAAATACTTTTTCTCTCTCTATGATCGTTCTTGAGCCATAGGCAAAGGGTTTGAGTTGTAGATGTATCATCTGGGATTGGCACCCACAGAAACATATTCTTTGTACTTTGACCAGTTTGGAATTTCTATACTTGCCTCCATCAAAGAAAATTGCTTAGGTGAGGGGCAAGAAGTACACTTCCTGGTGGATATAAGAGTATTTAAAATAAGATTATAAATTACATTAGTTAAGTTTTCTTCTAGGGTCTATAGCCTCTCCACCCATGGGGAGTTGGCTACATTTACAGTGTTTTGATTAAAGCTGATGAACTCAGTCCAAACCTGCCAGCTTACAAGATGTTATTAGACACTGGAGTGATATTTTCATACCTTATTAAAGTATATGTGGATATTGATAGTGCAATGAACTCCTGTGAGCAATGACTTTTATATTGTGGCATGAGAATTCCTCCATCTGTCTTATGAATTATCAGACTCTTCATCCACACAAGAGTTTGTGACATTAGGCATTGCTTGTGTGGAAAATCCACTTCACCAAGTTACTCGGGTCTCTAAAGTCAACACTGATCTCATCAGAAAAATCTGTAAGCACTGGAGAGCCGTTCAAGTTTTCTGAGTTTCCTATTATTAGATATGACGTTGGATATTGTTGGCAACATTTATAACTACTTGCTTTCCTTGAAATGACATAATCTGTTTATTTTTGAGAAAGTATCTGCCAGACAGTCAATTTTAAGTAGCCATTGCAAGATAGCTCAGTGGTTAAGAGCACTGACTGCTCTTCCAGAGGTCCTGAGTTCAAATCCCAGCAACCACATGGTGGCTCACAACCATCTGTCATGAGATCTGACTCCCTCTTCTGGTGTGTCTGAAGTCAGCTACAGTGTACTTACGTATAATAATAAATCTTTTTAAAAAAAGTTTTAAGTAGCCATTGTTTGCCATTTCTAATAAAAGTTTTAAATACAGAAAATCAGAGTTTGACAAATCAAAATGTAGGGGTTCTTCCCAAGGACATATGACTATGGAGTGTTGATGCTATGATTTGTACTAAAGTATCAGTATCTTTGCCTACCAGTGCTGATTAAATGTTGTGTGCCCCTGCTTAAATTGATGCTGAAGCTTGGTACCCAATGTAGCAACATATAGAGGAGGTGGTATCTATATGATCATGGGTCATGTGGGCTGTTATTACAAAGAGATGAGCGTTGTTCTCTTGAAACCAAGCTAAAATGGCAACAATGGGTTGTTGTAAAAAAAAAAAGTTAAGCGTCCTTAACTTCTGTTTTCCTATATCACCCTGTGACATTATCCACACATTGCCCTTCTTCTCTACTCCTCAAAGAACATTCATGACTCTCAACAAAGGTAGAGTACAGGCTGGCTCTTTGCTTTGGGATTTCAAAACCCACAGGGAAAAGAAAGCTCTTTACTTTATAAAATATGCATTCTCAGGTACTATCTTGAAGCATTGTAAAATGATCAAGAAGAGCCACTGTTACTTTTGCAAAAATGGCAAAATGACATTACTGTAAAATTATTTTTTGTCCTTCAGACATAGATCCACTTAATAAATGACCAGCCCACCATGCAGGAGAAAAAGCTAGAGACCAGAACAGTAGATTTTGATTTTACAGTTCCTTCCCACTTTGCTTTTTAGCAGCTGCAGCTTTAAAAACAAAATTCTGTTTACCAGTTAGGTCTAAGGGTCTGGGCATGATGGTGCACATTTTTAATCCCAGCACTTGGGAGACACAGAAAGGTATATTTCTGAGGCTGAGGCCAACTTGGTCTAGAAAGTAAATTCCAGGACAGCTAGGGATAGACAGAGAAACCCTCTCTCAAGAAAAAACTAAACAAAACAAAACAAACCCACCACCAACAAGGAGAAGATGTTCCTTTGGCACAAATTTGACTTGTATTGAATAAAATTTCCTTTGGTATGTTTATGGTAAAAAGAAAGCCTGTCCTCACGTCATACACTTTTAAGGTTTCCTCTTGCAGCACAAGTGTAAGATCATAACATAAGATAAAGCCCAGTCTCATTCTGCACTGCCTGATGCTAAGAATAAGGGGAATGCCAGGGCCAGGAAGTGGGAATGGGTGGGTTGGGGAGCAGGGGGATGAGGGAGGGGATAGGGGATTTTCAGAGAGGAAACTAGGAAAGGGGATAACACTTGAAATGTAAATAAAGAAAATATCTAATAAAAAAGAGAGAGAGAGAGAGAGAGAGAGAGAGAGAAAACAGACAAGAGAAGAAAGTAACTAAACACAATATTTCCTATCAAATTCTACAACCCTGTAGGGAAAGGAGTTACTTGAATTTCTAAAACATGCTGGACACAGCAGACATTTGTCTTAGCTAAGGGGAATTTGAGAAAATGATATAAGAGCCTTACATCATGGATTTTGCCTCTTGGGAAGGGTACTGAAAGCAAGACACATGTAGATGTGTCTTGGTGGTGGTGGTTTGAATGAGAATGGCCAACATAGGCTCTTAGGCTCTTATGTTTGAAATCTTGAGATGGAATAGGAGGTATGACTTTTTTGCAGGAGGTATGTATATGTCAGTTAGGTAGGCTTTGAGGTTTCCAAAGACTCCTGACATTCTCAGTGTGCTTTCTGCCTCCTGCTTTTGATCCATGTGAGCCCTCAGATGTTCCTGTCACCACACCTTCACTCTGTTAACATGGACTCTAACCCTCTAAGCCAAATCAAACTTGTTCTTTTATAAGTTGCCATACCAAAATGTAGTATCAGAGCAACAGAAAAGTAACTACTACATGGTGCATACAGTAAAGAAAACTGAGAGAGGATATAAGGACAGATGGAGCTGGATTGCAGGAAGGTGATGTTTCAAGCACTGAAGTCACATGTTAAAAGTGGAGTCAAGGACACCTTAAAAATTTGAATGTATTAAAAAAGAAATGACATTCAAGTTCTATGATAATTGAGACAGAACGTTTCCAAAAAGAAAAATAAAACAGAGAAATGTGAGTTACTGGGCAGTGTATGTCCTGTCCAGAACAACAGAAGTTCTGGAGAGATGTGCCAGAAAGATAATGAGGGAAGTGTGGTTTAGTGAGAGGTTCCAGTTCCTTGAAGAGCTTAACTTAAAAAGGGATTTGGACAAACTCAGCTTTGTGAATAAACCTGAAGGACAGTAGAGAGTTGGCATCCACAGCTGCTTCCTGTAGCTCATGAGCTTCATTACATGCCCTGAGACCCGGACTCACCCAGTGCCAACTCACAGAACCACGTACCACTTGTAATTCTCAGAGCAAATGCTGCTGTCTCTGTCCTGTGGAATTCTACCTTTGTTCTGCATACTTTCTGCAGAACCATGTAGACATTTTTAATGTATTCATGTATACTGACATTTACTCTTTACACCATCTTGGTTCTGAGTATTGTTCAAAGGAAGCTTCACAGATTTTAGTGTACTGTAAACATTATCCCATGCTTATAGTTATTTCACAGTTAAGTTCTAAGTTGGAGACATGAGAGATGACTCCAGCAGAGGACACAGGTCCACTTCCCAGCACCAAAATGCCTGCTCACAATCATCTGTAGTTCTAGTTTTAGGGGAACTATGCATTCTTATGACCTAAAAGGGCTCTTGTTCATACATGTGGTGCATGTACATACACCCAGGCACACACATACACATGACTTTTTAAAAGTTTTAATATGTTTGTGATACATTTAGTGTCAAGAGAGTTCTGATTTTTTAATTTGTCTTCATCATTTTTAAGTAGCCCACTCCTCTTCAATGGTTTTGACATTATTGTAATATAAATTCCCTTGAGTATTTGGTGCTTTTAGGGCTTTCTATGCTATTCTAATAATGAATTTTTTCTTTTGCCAGCATCAAACTATTTTAATAATTTGAAACTAAAATTTAAGCTTTATGACCTAGTGTCAGTATTTAGACTGGTCATTTAATCAAAGCAATCATAAACATTTTCCTGTTTTGTTGAAGAGACACAAAACAGCTTGGCCCTTTCCCTATTCTGAAGAAAATAAAGGCAGGGAGTGTTGTTCAGGCACACATTACTAAGTTCCTCAAGTTTTCATCTCCAGAATGTCCTCACTGCTGCTTAGTGGCCCTAGCACCTCGTGAGGAAATGGAGTAAAGTTGGAAGAGGAGGGGCTAAGGGCCTCAGGCAAATCCAGAGCACCTACAGACTTTTTCCTTGCCAGTAAGGATTACCTCTCTACACAGACTCTAGTACATTTATTCTTCTGCTGGGGGAAAAATATGTTTTTGAAACACAGCCATAGCCTGACATTTCCTGCTCTGGGTCTGGCAACAATGCTACCCTCATCTGCACTTCTTTTCCCAAGGCCTGATCCCGAGATGTGAGCAATGTGCCAGCTGTATTATCTGAATAGCTGGGTCACCAAATAACCTGATTGTATCATTTGTTCAAATATAAAGGGAAATTAAACATTTTTATGTCCTTTAAATAGGAGTTTAGTACCATTCTTGCTTTGCATCATGCCTTAAAGAGACAGTAAGATTAATATCTTTAGCTCCTGTTCCCCTCTGAGGAAACCTAGGTGGGGACATCACAGGAGTTGCACAGTTTTTAATTAGCTTTTATTTCTCCCCTAGACCCAGCTTCTAACTTACTCTAAGCATAAGGTATGAAAAAAGTAGAAAGAAAGCACTCTCAGTGGGGATCAGGTGCAGCCTCTGAGTGAGGGAGGAGTTTACCTAAAAATTCTTTCAGAAAAAATATCAGTAAGTAGCAAATAACAGCATGAAGCTAATAGCTTGTTATTACCCATCAACAATTGAATGAGGTCACTTGCATCTATCTACCTGTCATCCACTCTGCCCAGAACAGAACTCAAAGGCTTAGTAGACCTGAAGAATTTGCTCTAACTAGTGCTAAGTCTGTCTGAAAGTTCAAGGCAAGGAGTGGAGAGGTGCTAACTAGTGCTAAGTCTGTCTGAAAGTTCAAGGCAAGGAGTGGAGAGGTGCACTCCCCTCCCCTCTTCTTTTGAGAGGTTTCCTCAGAAAACTGTTTTAAAAGGAGTTCCATCAAAGAGATTTCAACAGACTCAAGTTAAACCTGAGGTCAGCACACACACACACACACACACACACACACACACACACACAGCATACCCCCCCACACGGGGGCAGGGGCGGGAAGAACATACACATACTTAACACATAGTGGAATTTCCAAACTTTTGTCACCTGCAATATTTACACCCTAGAACTATACAATCTCATACTGCTTTAATAACATCTATGAATCTGTGTTGGGCCACACTCATTTGTATTGCTACCATGGTATGCATATGACCTATAGGCCAAAGGTTGGACATACCTTATTGAGAATACATTGTTAGGTAGATGAGAGAAATAAATGAACAAATGAACAAATAAGTTCATTTCTGGTTAGGCCCACAGTGGCATGAAAGCTCCTGTTTTCTCTGGAGTTACTGACTATTGATGCCAAAATGGAGAATCCTCCCCCTTTATTTTTTTTCTCTGAAAGCAACCATGCTTGGCTTTCTGGAATGGGAGGCTCTGAAATCACATCTCCAATGTCTTTCTAACCATCTCCAGACTTAAAGCAGCCTGACCCCATTGTCTCCTTACACCTTTATGGCTCATTTTGCCAACTGGCTTCTCAGCATGTTTTGAAGATACTCAGAAACAGTGTTTGGTGGTTTCTGGTGTCCCTGTCTCTTGAGGTGTTTGGACCTATTACACCATGGTAGCTCAGTAGTTGGTGGCTGTATTTTGGCTAGGGCTATCTGACTGGCTGCCTAAATATGTCTGGTAGAATCTTAGGATATTCAGTTAAAGCTGACAGTTTGGCTAAAGACAGCTTCACTTCTCATAGCTGCAACTGCTTATGTTTTGAGCCCAGATGGTTGGAAGAAAGTTTAACACCAGACCAGTTTGAAAGCATGTGAACATGGGTTGATGTTCATTTGTTTGTTATTAATTGGATCCAAGATATTTGAGATTTCTGTCCTCTGCTCAATAATTTTGTTACTGGTATTAATTACAATTTGATTTAATTGGGGGGGGCATGCTTTGTCATGTCATTGTACACATGAGGATCTCATAGGACAATTTGTAGGAATCTTTTCTCTTATTCCACTATGTAGGACCTGGAAATCAAACTCAAGTAGTCACACTCATCAGCAAGCCCATTTATCTGCTGAGCCATCTCACCAGCTTATATACAGAGTCTCTTAATAAAACTTTAGAAATATTATGCTGTTTGGTAGATAAATGGTATATAGGATGTGATCTTCATTATTTTGCAAGTTCAAAATCAGTCTCTCTTTCTCTCTCTCTCTCTCTCTCTCTCTCTCTCTCTCTGTCTGTCAACATTTTCAGGTTTCGTGTCTTTATGGCGAAAAGCCATGTTACAGATAAAAGCTGCATCTGCAGGTTATTTGATATATAATATTTCTGATGAGTGACTCAGGGGCTAGATTGTTCTTGTCTTTCCTTATCTAATAACAGTTTCATTTCATATATTCAAATATTTAAAAAGATGGTTATTTTTTCTAACTACTTTGTCTTTCATTATCTAATAGCAGTTTCTATTCATATATTTAAATATTTAAAAATGCTCATTTTTTCTGACCACTTTTAGTTTAATCATATTGGAAAGGTAAATTTTCTTCAGAGACTTTATGTTCTTGAGCACCTGCTGTTTTTATAAAAAGCTGTAATTCTGCATCAACACTAATTTCAAATTGCCAGAATGTCTTTGACTCTGGAGCAGTTCCCTGAATAAATATTTCACAATACTGAAATAACTATCAGCCAGTGTTATGAGAAAGTACGAACATGGAAAGGAGCTGGGTACAGGAAGATGAACAGGAAGAGAAGTAGGATCTTTAAGAATTCTAAGGACAGGAAATTAAGAAGGGTACTCCTGTGACATAGGTGATACATGTCCATCAGGGTCAAGAAAGTCAGATGACTGGAATGTGAACAGAAGAGGAGAGAGTAAAAGGAAAAACAGAGAGTTGCTTTATGTACTCTGGTATTTTAGTAAATATTTAATCTATAATTGAGGTTTCTATTCCACCTTTGATCATTCAGTTCCTAAATAAAAGACACACAACCTTTACATTTATAATAAGCCTTAATTAGCACTAGAGCTGGGAAGGTATCTATCCTCTATGCTATCAGAATCTTCTATCAATAACTGTGAGTTATAACTTGCCATGTTCTATCTGGACAGCTCTTAACACCAATTGGCCAACTCTCATGTCTATGTTTTCATGATTCACCTACTCCATGGTGGCTTCCTCCTCTCTCCACCTTCATCTTCTTCTTTTCCTTCTTTGTGCTTCTCCTATGAACCCAATCCCAGGAAGCCCCTCCCCAACCCCACATACCTATCTCAATTCTGCTCACCTATAGGCTGTAGTCATCTTTATTCACCAATCAGGGTTAATTTGGGGGGAGACAAGGTTACATAGCATCACTTTAGTCTATGTGCAAATTCTCTTGCCCCTGGGGGCAGCCAGGCCTTGGGTGGGCAATATTTATCATTACAATACATAGCAAAAGGCCAAACCTCAACACTAGGGGAACCTTCCAGCATGTTCAGAAGAATTTTTTTTTTCTCTATGTGTGCCCATGAAAGGCTCACACTCCAGATGTGAAATGTGTTTGGATCATGTGTGTGCTGCCTTAGCCCATGGATTTATGATGAATTGATGAGGCTTGTGTCAACTTGACAAATTAGCCAGCACAGGTACTGTGACAACACAAGAAGATTTTATTCCTTTGAATATTGACTTCATGAGAGACCTTTTGTTACTTTTCCAGGATTTTCTTGTTTTGAGCAACCATTCAAAATTTGAGGAAGTAAAGCTGGGTGATATGAACTGATAATTCAAGCTCAGGATAAAGGGTAGTTTGAGGCCACCTAAAGAGTGAGAACTCTGGCTTAAGAAAGCAATGAGCATGCATAAGATAAGGCAAAAATAGCAAATGAATATAAGACTGTGAACTGGATGATGATGGGTTAAAGAAAGAATGATAATTAAGAGATAGATGGGAAGTTATTTTCCTTAAGGCTAAGAATGGAATCATATGAGAATTCTGAATGTTTGTGAGAACATTATTATTATTGGAACACAGTCTAAGAATGGAATCATATGAGAACACTTCAAGAAAACAATACAAGAGTCTTGTGATGTCATTTTCTTTAAAACATGTTGGGGTCCACTACCCACAGTGGACGGGGTTCCTGGAGGATTGGCCCGAAGCTGAAATGAAACTAAGGGAGTGGGGGAAGAAAGATCTCCGAGGCTACATGGTTGCTTCTGCTTAGAACGACTGTTTAATGGTAGACAAGCATTTGGGGATAAAGGAAGGGAAGCCCCGCCCCCCAGTCTTCTGCGCAGGCGTTCTGGAGTTTGGTGGGAACCCCGAAGTATCGGGCTGGTCATAGGTGGGCCGCTGGTAAGCTGGGCGGAGCCGGGGGATCTGGGAGGCGTGCAGAACCTGGCTGGTGGGGGGGGGGGGGAACCGGGCTATCTCTTAGCCTAATTAACAAAACAACAGGTGCCACTGCACAAACTTTGTTGGTGGAGAAGGGACACCACAAAAACACGAAATTGTTCTTTGAATGTGTTGTTTTGTGTTTCTCCCACGTGTGAGTTTATTTCAGATTACTTGCTGCTGTCTTTCAATTAAATGTTTAAAGTATCCCTTATTTGCCTTTATGGAAAAACATTTTTTTTTTTTTTTTTTTTTTTTGCCACGTGTGACTTATCCTTGTGATTGTAAAGAGCTTGAACTCATGGAAACTTTACTCAAGTGACTGTTCTTAACCCTCAGAATATAAATTATCTGAAGCCCTGAGTAAAATTGGTTACTGCTTGAGACTTTAATCCACCTCATTTATTGACTCCATTGTCCCAGATCCAATGGCCTCTAAAGGAGTAACTATTTTTTAATTTATGTTTTTTGTATTTTCAATTCTTTTAATTTATAATTTTGTAATATGTTAAAATATAATTATGACTTTTTCTTTTTCTCTTCCCAATGCCTCCCATGTTCTAGTCTTTTCCTTTCTAATTCCTGACCTCTAGTTAAAATTGTTACACACCTGCTCCACTATGTTCATAGCAGCCTTATTTATAATAGCCAGAAGCTGGAGAGAACCCAGATGTCCCTCAACAGAGGAATGGATACAGAAAATGTGGTACATTTACACAATGGAGTACTATTCTGCTATTAAAAACAATGAATTCATGAAATTCTTGAGCAAATGGCTGTATCTGGAGGATATCATCCTTAGTGAGGTAACCCAATCACAAAAGAAGTCATTAGATATGCACTCACTGATAAGTGGATATTAGCCCAGAAACTTAGAATACCCAAGATACAATTTGCAAAACACAAGAAAATCAAGAAGGAAGACCAGCGTGTGGATACTTCATTCCTCCTTTGAATAGGAAACAAAATACCTGTGAAAGGAGTTACAGAGACAAAGTTTGGAGCTAAGATGAAAGGATGGACTATCCAGAGACTACCCCACCTGGGGATCTATCCCATAATCAGTCACCAAACTCAGACACTATTGCATAGTACAGCAAGAGTTTGCTGAAGGGACCCTGATATAGCTGTCTTGTATGAGGCTATGCCAGTGCCTGGAAAATACAGAAGTGGATGCTCACAGTCATCTATAGGATGGAAAACATGGCTCCCAATGAAGAAGCTAGAGAAAGTACCCCAGGAGCTGAAAGGGTCTGCAACCCTATAAGAGGAACAACAATATGAACTAACCAGAACCCCCCAGAGCTCGTGTCTTTAGCTGCATATAACACTAGGGCCAAGAAGTGGGAGTGGGTGGGCAGGGGAGCAGGGCAGGGGGAGGGTATAGGGAACTTTCAGGATAGCATTTGAAATGTAAATTAAGAAAATATCTAATAAAAAATTGGAAAAAAAGAAAAATGCAGCAATATGAACTTCAAAGAGAAAAAAATTATTTTATTTCTTTCCTAAAACTGAAATGCATTTTCTTAGATTCTATGTCTACAGTGCTAGTACCTCGGTAAGACTTTACAAAGTATTGAATTGACTGTTTTAATAAGTGTTGAATATTTATCTACAAATTAATAATATTAATATGTATTGCTACATGCACTACAGTAGTGACTTGCTCGGCAGGCCTAAAAAACTGAAAGCAGTCCTGAGGCAAAGAGTTTCAAGGAAAATCAACCTCCTGGAACCTTGGCATTCCCATAGCTAGAATGCCCCATATGTGTCCCTGCAATATTGTGGAGGGTCTTGCATGCTTTTATACAGTATTTTACTGGATAATAGTTAGAAATATCAAGGCAAACTTAACAAAGTATACTTAGAATCTTCATTACAGCCTGGTATAGCAGACTACATTGCATATTAGAAACAAGTTGGGCACCAGCCCAGGGCTCGGGCACAGGCTCTGCGCACTCTCCCCTGGACTCCCCAGGCTGTTGGGACCACAGGCTGTCTTGGGACCACAGGTGAGCAGCTGAAGGCAGCATCTGTTCCTGCCCAATCCCGTGCGACCTGAGTCAACAGCCAGGACATAGTTAAGGGCCCAGCGGAGGACAGACTCTCCCTTCCCCTTCCAGTCTGGTCCCGTGCACCCGCACCAGCCCAGGGCTCGGGCACAGGCTCTGCGCACTCTCCCTTGGACTCCCCAGGCAGTTGGGACCACAGGCTGTCTTGGGACCACAGGTGAGCAGCTGAAGGCAGCATCTGTTCCTGCCCAATCCCGTGTGACCTGAGTCACCAGCCAGGACAGAGATAAAGGCCCAGACCATTTAAGACTCTCCCTTCTGGCCTGCACCAACACCAGGTCTGCTTGGTTAGAGATGGCAGGAGGTAAGCTCAAGAACAGAAGCAACAGAATCCAAGGGTACTTGGCATCACCAGATCCAAACTCACCCACCCCATCAAGTCCTAGATACAACAGCACACCAGAAAAACAGGACATGGATATAAAGTCACTGGTCATGATGATGATGGAGGACTACAAGAAGGAATTACAGGAAAACGCAGATAAAAAAGTAGAAGCATTTAAAGAGGAAAAATTAGAGAGGTACAGGAAAACAATTCCAAACAGGTGATGGAATGGAACAAAACCATCCAGGACCTAAAAATGGAAGTAGAAACAATCAAGAAAAACCAAAAGGAGATAACCCTGGAGATAGAAACCATAGGAAAAAAATCAGGAACCATAGATATGAGCATCAGCAACAGAATGCAAGAGATGGAAGAGAGAATCTCAGGCACAGAAGA
>CACVCL010032163.1:0-20165 GCA_902729485.2 Mus minutoides | reverse complement strand
CACGGGGAGGGGAGGGGGAGAAAAGGGGAGGGAAAGGGGGAAGGAGGAGGAGGAGGAGGAGGAGGAGGAGGAGGAGGAGGAGGAGAGGCTGGCCATGAGCACATGGAGAGAGAGGGGAGAGGGGAATGCGGAGGGAGAAGGGGCGAGAAGACAGAGCAAGAGCAAGAAGAGCAGGAGAGAGCTGAGGGGACAAGCAGTCCCTTTTATAGTGAGTCAGGCACACCTGGCTGTTGCCAGGTAACTGTGGGGCGGAGTCTAAACAAAATACTAACATCTACTTTAGTCCAAATTGAAAGTTTCAGTTATTTTCTGGATACAAGTGTAGTGTTTTCTCTCCAAAAAGATGAAGATTCTGAACTTAAGCACCTTTTAAAAGATGACCAAAAAAAAAAAAAAAAAAGAGGGGCCAGTCAAATCCCTTAGCTCTGTGTCCCGGAGAGTGCCAATGCCCAGGATGGGCAGAGGTGCCAGGAGAGGGAAGAGAGAGCAAGGGCATTTGGAACTCAGGCTGCCATGTCCACGCTTCGGTCTACGGAAGTCTCCCTTGTTGACTATTGTCACCCAGGATTCAAGGTCTCTGTGATGACCAAAACGACCCAATTAAAGTCTTCCCTGCCTCAAGGGCCTGAGTTCACAGGATGGGACTGTGCTGTGTGTACACTCTGATGTCATACTTCTGCTGATTCATTACCCTGACCTTTAACCTGCTGCCTGGGGGATACTGAGAGGCAAGTCTCCATGCTCTGGCCTGTGTGCTTTCTGTTGACCCCACAAAGACTCTGACCCCTACGGCATACAGTAAGTGCTTCATAAATGTGCACTAAAACCACTCTGTGTCTGAGGTGAGTTCTGTGTTGCCCAGGCCGACCTCAAACTGTTAGACTCCAGTGATCCTGTGTATTCAGACCTCAGAGCTGCCAGGAGTACCCGTGAGACCGACCACAGCACCTGAGCCAAAGGATTTCATCAATCACAGCGTGGCTCTCTAGCAGTGACTAGTCACAGTGCTAGAGACTCCACCCCCACATCCCTGGCTCCACCCCCACATCCCTGGCTCCACCCCACATCCTTGGCTCCACCCCCACTAATAAGGACGTTTTACATTCTGTATCTAGTGTTTTGTTTATCACTCGTAAAATTTTAGCATGCCGTCGTAGTGTCTGATATAATTGTGTGTTTATTCAGCTCCTGGAGAGATAAGAAGGTTCTCATTACTCCCCTCTGGTTTTTAATGTATTTTCACCATTTTATATTTCTCGCACTAATATTGCACGCAGTCGGTGACCGTTGCGGTTACCTGGATGTTTAACAATTTGTTTTTAATCGTACCATGATTTCCACCTCACCCTTTTGGGTTCCACGCCCAGCTTTCTACACTATATCCTTCACTAGCTCTTTAGCAAAATCTCTCTTACTTAGAGAGTAGTTATGTGAAGTAGCTTAGCTTCCCCGTGGAGAAGGGACCGTAATTACACGCACTATTCCTCTCCATTGACACCCAGCTCAGCTTCCTAGTGAAGGGAGGATAATTACAAAAAACCATTCTCCTCAGTGGACTTCTAAGTCACTTCCCTTGTCTTCTGCCTTTGGCTCTGTAAGACTCTGCCGAGCTTTAGCTTTCTGGGGACCCCCTGAGTGAACAACGCGGAGCTGGGGCAAGGGGACTTTATTGTTCCAACACCCGAAGGAGAGGTGGCGACCTCGCGCACACAGCCCATTCGGTGAGTTTTTATACAGTTTTCAGAGCAGTAGCAACCAGGCACAATATGATTGTGCACCCTTTAAACGTTTAAAGTATTTAGGGACTGAGGTAGCAAGGTCTTTCTTTGACTATGGTGGGGGGGCCAATGGTCCCCGCTCTCTGAGGAATGTGTGTACCTGCTCTGAGCTTTCCTTATGCCTATGTGTTCGATGACCTCTTTCTTCCAGGAGCGGAGGGGTCTGGTGGAATTTTCCAAAGTCCCTGAGCTGACCTCTTCAGCTCAGACTAACCAACCCAGCCAAGCTTGTGAAGCACAGGAGAGGTCAGAGTGCTTGTCCCAGCGAACAGGAATGACTTTATCTTAGTGCGAATATCACTGTAGATCAGTCCAACATGGTTTTTCTTTTTTCTCATAAGTGTAGAAATAAGAAGGAAATTAGGACGAAAGCCACATTGAGAGAGTTTTTCCTAAACGGAGTCTGGAAGCCACACAGCCTATTATTACAGCTCCAGCTGCTGCCTGGGAAAGTGGACTCTGGCCGTCTCTGGAACTGCTCAAGCAACAGGATGATTACTTTATGTCCAGAGGCTCTAGATGCTAATCGGGAGGCCACAGGACTCCTGTTTCCAGGGGGCTTAAGTCTGTGTGCACGGGGCTGGTGAGATGGCTTAGCGGGTAAGAGCACCCGACTGCTCTTCCTAAGGTGATAAGTTCAAATCCCAGCAACCACATGGTGGCTCACAACCATCTCGTAACGAGATCTGGCTCCCTCTTCTGGAGTGTCTGAGGACAGCTACAGTGTACTTACATAAAATAAAATAAAATAAAATAAAATAAAATAAAATAAGTCTGTGTGCACATTCTTTGTCTTGTGTGGTCTCTGCTGCTTCTTAGCCTTCCTGGCTCAGCTCTTGTGACCTCTCTTCAACACCGAGTCGGAGCTGTCTAAACCTGGGTCTCCTTTCACAACTCTGAAGACTTTTTTTTTCCTTTTGTAGTTTCTGAATTTAGACTGATTGCATAAGTAGTCTGTGTGGTTTTTTTGTTTTTGTTTGGGTTTTTTTTTTCTTGGTTGGTTTTTCTGTTTAGAGATTTTCTTTGAACAGGAGACCTTGAGGCACCAGCTTGCTTGAAAATCCCAGCACTTGGGAGACGGAGACTGGATGGTCAGTTGTTCAAGGTTATCTTCAGCTAAACGGCATATGTATTCAGAACCAGCGTGTGCCGCATGAGACTTGGCCTCCAATTCCACTGACACTGAAAAATATTTTTCTTTTTCCTAACTGTGACAACACATCTGAGCAAATCAGTTTATAGACAAAAGCCATCGAGGCTGCCCTCCTCCACCAACCCGCCTCCCCCGGGCCTTCCTCCACTGGGCGCGCCTCCACTACGCTAAGTTGCACTAGTAGCCAGAGGCCGATAGTCAACACATGGTCCTCTGGGGAACTTCATATTCAAACCATAGCAATTACACAGTTATTTTTAGCTTTAAAAAAATCAATACTGGTTTTCTATTTAATTATCAATCAAAGGCTTGGATTTTCACTTTCTGCAATTCCCTGGGTCAGGTGCGGAGCCCAGTTCCAGCCTGCAGAGACTTGCTGGAACTTGTCTTCTTTCCCTTGTCTTGGCCTCGAATTCTTACTTTGCTATCTCTTTGAACAAGAGATATCTATTTTGGTGGAGTTTTAGAACTCAATAACTGTTCATGTTATACTACAAAGCTCTGAATTATATATAATTTTTTTTATTTATAGAAGTTCTATTTAGATTTTGTAAAGTCTGTAATTTTTTCTCTCCCATCTTATTTTTTGCTATAATTGAGTAATTATAAAATTCTAATAAATTTTAAATGTTTTGCTTTTGGTTTGTTTGCTTGTTTTGTTTTTGAGATAGGATTTTACTCTCTAGCACAGGCTACCCTTGAACACCCTAGGTAGGCCAATCTGACCTCAAATACACATTGATCCTCTTTCCTCTCAGCCTCCCAAGTGCTGAAGTTACAGGTGTGGGCCACCACGTCCAGTTAGCTTAAAGTTTATTTTTTAGCTTTATTTTCAATATCAGAATTGGACAATAGTTGGTTTCATAACATGAAATGGCTGATCTGAGAAGCCAGGACAAAGAGGTTGGCTTTACAGGTAAAATGGGCAGAAACAGGAAACAAGAACGTGGCCTGGCTTAAGTCACTTTCCCTACGGGGTCAGAGAACAACAGGACATGAGGGACAGAAGTCAAGCTGTCATTTCTTTGAGATTAGGGCTGAAACAGTTAGCATTTAGTCTAGGCTCCGCCCCACAGTTACTTAGCAACAGCCAGGTGTGCCTGACTCATTATAAAAGGGCCACTTGGCCCCTTCCCTCTCTCTCTTACCTCCTCCATCTAGCCTTGTGCTCTCCCTCCTGCCCCCCTCTCTCCCCATTCCCCCCACCTATGTGCTCATGGCCTGCTTCTCCTCCTCCTCCTCTTCTCTTCTCTTTTCTTTTCTTCTTCTTCTTCTTCTTCTTCTTCTTCTTCTTCTTCTTCTTCTTCTTCTTCTCTCTCTCTCTCTCTCTCTCTCCCTTTCTCTGCTTCTACTGCCCTCTCAACTCTCCTCCCCATGCCCTAAATAAATTCTATTCTGTACTATTCTGTATCTGTGTGGCTGTTCCCTCAGGGGTCAGGGATGCCTCAGCATGGGCTCAAGGAGGAACCCCCTCCCCCCACACTTACCGCACCTCCACCAAACATAGTCTCTCTCCCTATATCTTTTTATAAAACACAACAGAAACAGAGAAACCTCATTATAGCACATGTAAAACCGGCCTGTTGGGGAATTTAGTAGAAGGAGCAGAGTCCAAACACAATAGCTTCTGCGTTTGAAACAGAACTTAGTTCATAGTTTTTTTCTGAGTTCAGGAGGGATCTGGTTCATTTTCTCTATTGCTCTGTGTGATATATGTGTGCGCATGATGTGCGTGGACGTCAGAAGGCAACTTTGTGCTCCACTTCTACACTTCCATGGAGTCAGAGAATCAAACGCAAGTTTACACAATGAGCGCCTTTACCTAGTGGCCATCTGGGAGTCCCCCTGTGTGCGTTTAACTTTGACTGGACTTTGAACTTTTCTTAGGTAATCGCTTGCAGCTTGTGCTTTGAGAGAGTCTGCCTAAAGTGGTTTTGTGGGCTACGCGAACAGGGAAGCACTTGCCACGGCCCCACTCCACAGATAGGAATTCTTAGGCTCTGAGAGGCGCCTTGAGCCTGCGCAGGCGCAGGCAGGATCAGGGGGCTTGATCTCAGTGACGTCACCAGGTGAAAGACTTCCTCGCTCGCTTCCTTTCTTTCTAAAGTACATTTCCATTTCAAGGTAACTTTGAGATTCCTATTTTATATGCAGAGATTTCCAGCTCTCGTAGATGCAAAGGAATCATTGTCTACTCTTCCTTGGGGAGTGAAGACAGAGAGAGCCATGGACTCTAATGACTACTCGCCGGACCATCTCAGAAAGGCTCCTGTTATTACTGACTTAATGGTTAGTTCTTGCTTCATTCCTGTACCTGGAACTTACACTCTCATCTCTTGGATGTTGACTTGTTTTTTGTTTTTTGTTTTGTTTTTTTAAATATCTAGAGAAGGGAATGTCCTTGTTTCTTAGCCTGCTCTCTTTATTTGCCTCCAAAACACTGGTAAATTAAGGTTTAAAATGCAAAGACAGATGAGGAAAATGAGTAGTTTCTATTATAACAAGGAAGATGTCTTTTATGCAGCAAAACATAAACTATCTAAGAAAGAGGGTTTAAAAAAAAAAGAGTGCATAGAGATTGTAACGGGGCTGGGGAGGTCGCTCAGCAGTGAGAGAGCTTGCCACCAAGCCTAATGACCTGAGTTTGATCCCTTCTGGCAAGTTGTTCTATGACCTATGACCTCCACGCTTTTGTCATGGTATACACACACACACACACACACACACACACACACACACACGCACGCACACACACACACACACGAGTCAGAAGTGAGGTATTTCAGACAAACATCTATTTAGAGGACGTCTTACTAAATTGTTCATCTTCACGTACTATGCTTCAAAACACTGAGAAAAACAAAACATCACTAGCAATCCTTAAATCCACCGGCAATGCTGCTATTCTAGTTACTGTTGTTAATTAAGTGAAAACAGAGAGAGACTCGCAGGTCACAGACAGTGGCATTTCCCAGTAATTCTAGCACTTACGCTGTGGAGGCAGGAGGACCTGGCGTTCTCGATAATCTGCAACCAAAACAAGTTCAAGGTCAGCCTGGGCTATGTAAGACTGTCTAAAATATAAATACAACTACACGACTCACAAAGGTCAGCCTGGGCTATGTAAGACTGTCTAAAGTATAAATACAACTATACGACTCACAGGTGGTTTTACAGAGAAGGGAGACACACACAAGAATAGCTGTGGATGCACTGAGAAATGCTGGCAGATTTCTTTCTTAATCTTTTTTTGTTTGTTTTCGTTTTCTGGTTTGTTTTTTTTTAAAAGACATCAGTCCATACTGGCTTAGTCCTTATGTCAGCTCCACCATCATAAGTGCTGGGATCATAGGTACATGCCACCTTCCTGGATTTCTCTCCTTGAATTTAAAGATGACATCGTCAACATTATACTTTGTCATTTGATAATATTCTACTTGGATGTTTCTGAATACATAGACATGCTAAAAGCTCTGGAGAGAAAAATAATAATAATATGAAAAAAACAAAGCAACAACCCTCTTTTAAAAAACAATAACAATTTGGGGATAAAGGGGACATGGATTCTCTAATGTTAGTGTAGAAACTTAGTGGCTCAGGTCAATACTTTGGTGGTTTGAATGAGAATGTCTCCCATAGGCTTAGACTTTTTAACTCATGGTCCCCTGCCACACCCACTCCAGTAGTGATTCGAGTGACAGGCCCAAAAGCTTGGACGCAGTCCCCAGGTGAAAACTTCACGGAAACTTAGTCTCCTGGAACCGTGGTATCCTGTAAAACAAATACTGCAAATATGTCCTTGCTTTAGTCGGTGAATGGATCTGTGTGCTTTCGTTCAATATTGTTTTATTATAAGTGCCTCTAAGGATTGATTTTGACATATAGCTAAGTTAGATTAGCCTACACCAGTGTTCCAATGTCCTAGGTAGTCCTTGAGCCGACCCTGGGCTTGGAATTCAGTAAGAATGTTACCTATTCAGTAACATTCAGAATTACCTCTAGTATTGTAAGAGAGACAGTGAAAAAAATCAGGCATTACAATTTATTAGAATAGAGCTAGTAATAGTCTACATAGTATACTTAGAACAATAGCAGAGTCACTCCCCCCCCCCCACACACACACATAGGAATTTACAATGACCTAGGAAGAAGGAAGGTTGTGGTCTAAGAAGGAACTAGAGTAAATACTTAGAACTATAGATAGCTGAGTCACTTCCATACACAGAAATTTACAATGACCTAGGCAGAAGGTGGACTATACAATAGACTAGAATTGTAACTATAGCAAAGGCATGAAGCCCTTGCCCCTGGCTTCTAAGATTAAGCTGGCCTTAGGTGGGCTGCTTTTGATCGCAGTTGTTAATATTGATTTTTATCCCAGTTGGTTCCTGTTAGCTTTTATGTACAAATTCCTCTGCTTTGTTGTAAAAGTAATTTTGCATGAGATAATTTCAATGTACCTTGGATGGCCTTAATGTATCACTTAACTTCTTTGTTTTCTGTAATATATAAGTCTGATGCTCACTTTGAGAAATTACATTCAGATACAGCACTCCCTTGTGTTTGCTTCTGTTTGTCACTTTTTCACCGACTCCCTGCCCACCTGTTCCAGCACCCTGATTCTCCCGAGGATTGAGGGGCCAACTGAGTGCAGTCCAGGGAAGTCCCCAGGGGGGACACTATTTGGGTAGGTTTACTAAGAGTGGCCTTGCTGGGGGAGGTGCGTCACTGGGGGAGGGGGCAACCTCTGAGGTTTTAAAGCTCCGCCCTGCGTTCCCATTTTACTCTTTTTGCTTCCTGCTTGCCATGAGAGAGGAGAGAGATGTGAGCCCTTGGCTATTCTACTGCTGCCAGCTGCCATGACTCTGGGCCTTGTCAGTGGTGGACTCTTACCCTCTGAAGTGGTACGCCCACATCAGCTCTTCCTGCTTTAAGCTGCCTTGGTTACGGTGTTTTATCTCAGCAATAGAAAAGTGCCTACACGCATTCATGTGTGGTTGTAAAGTTTTATTAGATATCTGACACAGGGCATGCTTGGTTAGACTGAAGGTCTCCGCAGGATCCCATTCATTTGCTGGAAGCTCCAAGGGAGATCCAGTGCCTTGACTTTTCTACTCTTGGGAGGACTCCCACCTTCCTTGCCTCTTGTCTGTCTTCCACCTTTGAAGCTAGTGACATTGTGTTTCCACTACCAAGTCAAAGGGACCATTAATTCTCATTCCAACTCACAGGACATATAAAAAAATTTCTTTTGCGGGGGCGGATTGTGACACAATATGAGATCTATATGATATATATCATATTTATCAACATATATTTGAAGTATATACAGACATATATGATATATATGTCTCTAGTAACTGACACAGTATTCTTAAAGCCCTTGAAATGACACAAATAATGAGCATAGTGACGGTGGTGACAATGACGTTGATGTTTCTGCTAGTCACTAAAGGCTCTTCTCAAACACTTTAGGGTTTATATAACACAGCGACACTTGGAGAGCCCTTGGCAGTGGTGACTGATGAGAGTGCAGGAACCTCTCGCCATTCCCACCTCTCCATCACCTCATGTGAGGCCCCCAGGGGTGCCAGGGACTAAGCTGAGCCACCCACTCCTATGCAGCCATTGAGCATGCCCACATCACGGGATGTATAGCAGTTCTAACAGAAATGGTTTGCCGGAGCTTCTGGGTTCCTGTATCAGGCCAGCTTCCTGCCACCGTGGCAGAGTCCTAAGAACAACAGTGGAGAAAGAGCACTTACACGCATTTTAACTTTCAGTTTCAGAGGTTCCAGGCCGTGCTTGGGTGATTCCATTGTGCCTGCTTGAGTTGAGCACCACAGGAGGGAGCATGCGCAAGACGCTAGACTGAAGACGTTCACTTCGCAGTGGACCAGCAGCAAACACAAAAATGGGCCCTGGGGTCCCACTTTTCAATGCCAGTTGTGAATCCATCAGAGTTAATCCAGTAATCCACTTTCACAACTCTGTGAAGGTAGCCATGTATCCAACACATGAACTTGAGGAAGACATTTCATACTTGGATCATAACAGTCACGAACAGTTCGAGAGCCTGTGGGCCAGTGTGTCCGCAGATGCCTTGGGAGTGCCACACCTCCCTCTGTTAACTGAACTTTATTCATCCTTCTATTTGACTGCTCCTGGGTTGTGTTCTTTATAGTAAACAATACCACTCTCCACTCAGGTAAGTATTAAATAAAAATTACATAAGACTGCTGTTCTAGACTAAACTCCTCAGTGAGGCCTGATAGACAGGGCTGAACATCAAAGCAGGGTTGTCCATGTTAAAATTTTGCACCATCAAAACTGAGACAGAGCTGATTGCAGGGCGCAGCCAAATTCCCCAAACAGTCGTTCCAATCATCATCCAGATAAATTTCCTTTTGCCAATGACATCATCTAAAGTAATCCACGCCCTCTGGTAAGGATTTTCCGACTGTTCTCTGTCATCACTTTACAAGGAAGCAGTTTTGACATCATCCATGTGATGTCATCAGTTCACTAAATCTACTTTTTTCAGCCTGTTTCTTGTTTACAAAGGAAAAAACCCTGCTTCACTGGCTCAGTTTATTTGAACAATAATTTTATTCCAAAATGAAATAATAAGGTTAAATTTTAAAAATGGAATTATTACAATATTGTTCTTTGACATACAATTATACTCACAGTAAAAAAATAACTAAATAGCCCCTGAGTTCTGGGAGCAGGTCTACGTAGTTATCAAGTGTAAGGAGGGCATCGTGAGGACTGGCTTTGTGGCTGCTGAGAAGCACAGGCAGTGTGAGTGTGCAATTGCCTTCTGAAGTAGAAACGGTTGTACGAGGCTGAATCATTCACTTGTGGGCTCTAGGTAAACCATGCCCAAATTTAATATCAGAGAATTGAGGAATTTCCTGTTGTGAGAAGATCTATATTTGTTGATAATGTGGGAAACTTCTGGTTTCTTTGGAAAGTTAGTTATATCAAATGATGTTTTGCTGGGGCAGACAGGTGAGAGGATGTCTTGCCAAAGCAAACATGTGAAAGACTTTTCCTGAAGCAGACATGGGTAAAAGGATGTTTGGATATAGTAGACCCATGAAAAGACAATTGATGAAGGAGTATAAATGTGACCCCACAGACAGTGGGAGAAAGGCACTGAGCCTTGGTTCGGTTTGCTCTGCCTCGCTATTCTTCGCTAATGACATTCATGTATTGGTTCTCCTTATATATCTTTGTTGAGCTTAACTTGTGGTAGGTAACTCTGCCACTGAGAGAAACTCACCCAAGAACTGCGTGTGAGGTCCCTGCGGGAGCTCGCTACCTTTGTGGCCTCCCCTCAGGCCTGTTGGCGAGCCTGACAGTTTCTTCAGGATTGAACTACAGCTGCCTGGTGTCTGCCTGCTGGAAGGACTGGACTGTAGCTGCTGGTTCGTGCCTGGTGTCTGCCTGCCTAGAGGACTGGTCTGCAGCTGTTGAATCATATTTGATGTTTGCTGTGGGACTGAACTGCACCCAAAGAGGATTGAGCTTGTCCCCAAGGAAATATTGCTTAACAGGTCCTCTTCCCCCATATCTTAGTAGTGACCTCTGCTGTGTGGTGGTCAGCTAGAGGAGAAATTGAACCCTTGTTAACAGCAGGTTGCAAAAAAAATTATGCCTACGTGTTGGCAGAAATGTGAATATTGAATAAAGTTCCTTTAAATGTACCTATACACTCCTTGCTTCCTTCCGCTAAGCGAAAGGCTAAGAATGTCATTGGAGAGCATCTGAAACTGATAACAGAAACATCTATGCTTTGCTGCAAAGTTTGAAAAAAAAAGCCTTGGTTTATAATAATTTTTGCTTTGTTATTTCATAAAACGTCATTAAACTCTAACTGTCTAGGAATGTGGTATTTGGAACAACCTGAATGTCTGTTCCTGGGCGATGGTCACTGACATTTGGCTCCAATATAAGCAACCTCTTGCTCCCTTGGAAGAGAGAGATGGCTGTACGCTTTTGATTCATCACTGAATGCTGCTTTATGGGTTGCTGGGCTGTGCCCGGGACTCACACGGATCAACTAACATTCTTCTGAGAGGTTGGTAGAAACCAAAACTCTCCAAGAAGGAAAGACATGCTAAGTAATTATACAACGATAGACATGCATACAGTTCTCTCATGAAGATATATATATATATATATATATATATATATATATATATATATATATATATATATATATATATATATATATATATATACATAGATAGATATAGATATAGATATAGATATAGATATAGGTATAGATGATATTATATGTATGAAGACTGTTCAGTAACTGGATCGTAATTTGTAGACTTATTTCATATAATAAAGCCTACTCGGAACTTTTTGAGTGTTTGTGTGATGCTTAGAGCCAAACCCAGGACTTTTCAAGGTAGGCAGAGAGCTCTGTCTCTATTAACTACGCTACATACACTTCCGTATGAATCATTCTTCATTCTGAACAGCTGAGCGAGAACCAAACGTTGGCAGTAACCCATGGACAATCGTCTGTGCTTTTAATATGCTTTATTATTTATCTGGCCTCCCTTATCCAACCTCAGATTTTACTCTGCAATGATTTTCTGCTTTCAATTAGCTACTTTCTCCATGGTCTGCCTTTCTGTCTTCACGTTTATTCTTCTGCCACCTGAGACTGTGCTGTCCCCACGGTCTCACATTTATTCCTCTGCCACCCGAGACTTCTCTAGAAGCCGTCCCCACTGTCTCCTCTAGAAGCCCATTCTTGAAAAGGTGATATGTATACTTCATCCATAACCTCTTTCTTTTTTTTTTCTTTCTCCCCCAATGTTTTTGAGGAAGGCCCTGGCTATACAGGCATCACAATCCTGGTGCTTGAGCATTCTGGGGTTACCCATGGCCACACCCCTGTGATGATTCTAACGAGAAATCTCCCCCACAGTCTTGGGCATTTGAACATCTTGGTTAGCAGTTAGGGATGTTCAGGTGGAGTAGCCTTGCTGGAGGAGGTATGTCACCCAGGGTGGACTGAGAGTAAAATCTTCACCTATTTCTACTTTGCTCCCTCTGTTTCTTGCTTGAGGTTGAAAAGTTGAGTGCCTAGCTTTCCACTCTGGCCACCATGCCTGCCATGTCCTAACATGCTTCTCTGGTATGATAGACTCCTGTCCCTCGTGAACCATGATCCCAGATGCTTATCTGTAAGCTGCCTTGGTCCTGGTGCTCTATCACAGCAACAGAGAAGTAACTAATTCAGTTCACTGCTTCATCCACGGTCACTTTACCTCGGGCACCTGTTACTATCTCACTTCTTAGACTAATTAGAAGCTAATTAGCATTAATTAAGCTAATTAATATGGCAGCCTGCAGAATCTGACCAAGGTTTGGAAGGTCTGAGAGAGGCAAGTGTAGGGGGATGTTTCTGATGCTTGCATGGGGCATCTGTTTATTGATGCTGAACATTCTTGCCCCCAATTGGTTTTTGATCTATCAAGAAAGATGCTAGTGGCCATTTGCAGGGTGGAAAGAAACAGGCAGGACTTCCAGGTTCCCACAGGCTAGGAGAGAGGAAGAGAATCGAGATACTTGGGGGAGAGAGATGGGATAGACGCAGAGCTACAAGGGAGATACAGGGAGCTACACATAAGAGCAGCCCAAAAGCATCTTGAGGGCAGCAAGACCAATGGGCTTCAGAGACGGTAACTGGGCAACTAGGTTGAGGACAGATTTAGAGGTGTTGATCTAGGAGTGAAGGTAAGGGCTCACTAGCCATGGAAGGCTTAGAAGAGCCCAGTCACAGAGCCAATAAGCCAGTTTAAGAATGAGCTAATGTGTGAGTGTCTTTTATACGAAGATCTGAGATAGCTCCTGGGTGTGTGTGTGCATGCGGCTCACTGAGAACTTAAAGTGGTGTAGACAAAACTACACGCAACAGGCAAGTTCAGATGGCTAGGGTTGAGAAGTGGAGAGATGTGTGGCCAGGTGGGTGCAGAAACAGGACCAAAGCCTCCTTGGATGGCACCACCAGCAAAGGTGCCTGAACCACAAAGCAACGCGAGTCATTCTCTGTCGCTTCTCCTGTTTGCTTTCTTAGGGCTCTGGTCTCTTAGTCCATAGTCTCCATTGGTTTTTATGTTTCCTTATGCGCCAGATCACAGACTTAGGTGCTGCATATAGTAATACTCAAAACAGATGGCCCCCTAGGTGTAGTGGAGCATGCCTTTAACCTCAGCACTCGGGAGGCAAAGTCTGCATCTCTGGGTTTGAGATGATTTATTTAGTGACTTTTAGGCCACCCAGAGCTGCACCTTGCCTCAATAAGAACAAAAACAAGATGGTCTTTATGCCTACTTTTGAATCTTTCACATTATAGCCTATAGCACAGGGCTATGCAACTGCATCCTGGGTACCCAGTGATAGCTTTATTGCCTACAGTATGGTGTAGGGTATGTGCCAAGGCCACCTTCATTACTGCTGTTGAAGTCTGCGGTGAGAACTTGGGGCCCTACTGAATATATTCTAGTGCTCTTTTTTTCTAGAAAAATCCATTAGGAGGATCCAGGGGGAGTTCCAGAGGGCAGAAAGATGTTCAACGAAAACTGAGGGAAGGCCGGGAATGTAAACACTTCGGGTGATAACAAGTGTTTGTCAGGCTAATGAATGGGCAGGGAAACAAAAATATAGGCTGCAAACGATCCTCAAATTATAGATCACTGCTGGAAGAGTACAGAAGGAGCATTCTGGCTTTCCTGGAAACCGACAGTCACCCCAAGTGCAGAGCAATTCACAGTAGGCACGGAGGCACCTATTGAACTATCTTGCAAGTAGAAATCATATGGTTTATGGGGGCTTAGGGTCAATCACATGAAATTAGGCAGACTGAAAACCCAAACCCACTTGCTTACAGTATGTTGTAGGCTAGTGGAGAGGGAGCTGGCCCAGCAGGCCAGCTGACTAATGCAGTCACTGGAGGCTTTCCTCCAGGTCAATAGCTTTTGTTCTGCAAGGGCAAAAAGTGTGTGTGTGTGTGTGTGTGTGTGTGTGTGTGTGTGTGTGTGAGTGTGTGGTTGTGTGTATCTGTGTGTCTGTGCATGTGTGTTTGTGAGTGAGAGTATGTGTCTGTGTGAGTTCGTCTGTGAGTATGTGAGCATGTGAGAGTGTGTGTGAGTGTGTCTGTGCATAAGTGTGTGTGTCTATGTATGTGTGTATGTGTGTATGTGAGTGTGAGTGTCTGTGAGTGTGTGAGTGTGTGTGAGTATGTGTGTTGGGATATAAGGAATGCTAACTGTATTTGGGGGAGTAGCTTCACTGGTAGTACCCATTATGTAGGTGGGACTTATACACTGAAATTAGATGTCAGGGCTAGAGAGATGGCTCAGAGGTTAAGAGCACTGACTGCTCTTCTGAAGGTCCTGAGTTCAATTCCCAGCAACCACATGGTGGCTCACAACCATCCATAATGAGATCTGACACCCTCTTCTGGAGTGTCTGAAGACAGCTACATTGTGCTTACATATAATAAATAAATAAATCTTTTTTTAAAAAGATTTATTTATTTTATATATAGGAGTACACTTTAGCTGTCTGCAGACACACCAGAAGAGGGCATCGGATCCAATTACAGATGGTTGTGAGCCACCATGTGGTTGCTGGGAATTGAACTCAGGACCTCTGGAAGAGCAGTCAGTGCTCTTAACCACTGAGCCATCGCTCCAGCCCCAAATAAATCTTTTAAAAAAGAAAAAGAAAAGAAACTAGATGTCACTTAGTGTGCCCTCCCAGCCTTGAGCAGGCTGAGCAGACCCTGAGTGCGTGTCACAAAGGGCTTAGCGGCCTAGGAGGAGTTGCGCATGCAACCAAGGCAGAATACTCCACCTGGGTCATTAAGGTCCATTGTGGGAAGCACTCAAGGTCTGTTCGGCCTGCTCAAGGCTGGGGAGGGCACAATTCTCCTTTCTTTTGTGTGTTTTAAAGATGAGCAGTACCAGTTGCTGGATGGGAACACAAGATTGACTTGTTTTCCATATCCTGTCTAGGGTAAAGAGTGGCCAGGTAACCATGCCTGTCTTAGGTCAGTGTCTATATTGCTCCTTCTTACCCGTCTACCCATCATGGAGGACAAACATAGCATTGATGTATGTCTCTGTCTTAGGTGGATAGGAGCTCAAGAACACTCTTACCTGTCTCTGACTACTGGTTGAAGCCTTGATAAGAACAACTGTCTTGGCTTCATTCTTCTCTCACCATCCCCACCTCACACTCCCCCCACCTCCGTCCTTTTCATTTCCAGCCCTCTTTTCGGGTAAACCCAATTTGTTGATGTCCGCTGGATGGCTACAACTTAGAGATGAGAATTTTTATGAAAGATAAAATGCAAAATGAGAGAACTAATGAGGGAGCTAAAAGAATAATGTCTAGCTGGCTGTGACGATGCATTTAGCTGGGCGTGACAATGTGTACCTATAATGCTTGACGTGGGAGAAGGAAGGAGGATCTCAAGGTGGAGCTAGCAAGAGCTATGTGAGGTCTCTCCTCAGGCACAAAATAATTCTCTCCTGACTCTGCTTCCTTAGTACATGTTCTGCACTCGCCATGCTAAGTGCACCCTGCCCACAAGCATTCAATATCTTCTAGTCACACATACATATTGGTTACGGCTTGAATAGGAAATGCCCCCTCCCCACCTCCAATTCATGTGTTTAAAGCTCAGTCCCTAGATGGTTGTCATTACTTTGGGAGGTGCCCAAGGATTTCAAAGGTTGGGCCTATCCAGAAAATAAATAACTAGGGAGCAAGAAAGAGCATATGTATTTTATCTTGGTCTATATATTTTTTTCTTTAGGTGTTACTCCTCACTCCTTTCCATCCTCTCTCTGTCTCTCTTTCTCTCTATGTCTCTCTCTGTCTCTCTCTGTCTCTCTCTCTCTCTCTGTCTCTCTCTGTCTCGCTCTCACTCCCACTCTCTGCTTCCTGGCCACTATGAAGTGACAAACTTTGTTTTCCCCTGCCCTCTCTGGCATGAAGTTCTGCATTACTTGGTAGCAGATTATGGACTGAGACCTCTGACACTTTGTGCCAAGACAAATCTTTTCTTCTTGTAAGCTGCTTTGTCAGATATTTTGTTATATTAGTGGAATTTCCGACTAGGAAACAGATTATGTGAATCACCTGAATACACATTATATATATATTTTTTCCTTGTTCCGGTCAACCTTGCTCGCTCTGGTCTGCCCCGCTCGCTCCAGCCAGCCCTGCTCGCTCTGGCTGTCCCCGTTCATCCCGTTCGCTCGTTCGGTCGGCCCCGCTCACTCTGGCCATCCCCATTCGTCCCCATTCGGCCCCCGCTCGCTCCGGCCAGCCCTGATTGTTCCGGTCCTTCCCACTTGCTCTCTCCGATCCAATGATTCGTTTATTATTATTCTTCATAAGTACGCTGTAGCTGACTTCAGACGCACCAGAGGAGGGCATCAGATCTCATTATGGGTGGTTGTAAGCCACCATGTAGTTGCTGGGATTTGAACTCATCACCTTTGGAAGAGCAGTCGGGTGATCTTACCCACTGAGCCATCTCACCAGCCCCACATTATATTTTTTAAGGCTTCTTCTTCTTCTTCTTCTTCTTCTTCTTCTTCTTCTTCTTCTTCTTCTTCTTCTTCTTCTTCTTCCTCTTCTTTTTCTTCTTCTCTTCCTCCTCCTCTTCCCTTTCCTCCTCCTCTTCCTCCCCCCTTCCCTTTCCTCCTCTTCTTCCTCCTCCCCTTCCTTCTCCTCTTCCTCCTCTTTCTCTTTCTCCTCCTCTTCCTCTTCTTTCTCCTCCTTATTATTTAAAACTATTGTTTATTCTTCTATAATTTCATGTATGAATATAGGTATTTTGATCCTGTTCATCTTATCACCTACTCTTACTTGTTCTGCTTCCTCTCAAATTTTTCTTTCCAACAACTTACCCTTCTATTTTCGTGTCTTTTCACCTATAGCCCCCCCCCAAGTTAATTAAAGGTTGCTTGTATGAGCACAGTCATGCCCTCCCCCCCCAAGTTAATTAAAAGTTGCTTGTATGAGCACAGTCATGCAGGTATTTTCTGGAACATGGGCAACTCACCAGTACTTTATGTCAGTGAAGAAGAATGACCCTCCCCCTTCCTGCAACCACTATCTACCAGCAGCTCCTCCACTTGGGGTATGGCCCTGTGAGCCCCTATCCCATCCCTACTGCATACTGAAGAGTCCAGTCTTGTGCTGGTAGCCACAGATGCTGTTAGTTCATGAGTCCAATGGGCATGTCATGTCCTAAAGACAGCATTTCACAGAACTCCTCCCTGTCATTGTCCCTTCTATTCTCTCCACGCCCCTCCCTTGTTTGATGTTTCCAGAGCTTTGAGATGTGGGTGTCTTGGATGGTCTGTTTCTGCTGAGCATTTGACAGTAACTTAACTCTCATTAGTTTGACCAGTTATGGGTCTTTGCATTCACTGATGCCACTGTAGGAAGAATCTTCCCTGAGCAAGACTGAGAGTAGAGCTAATCTATGTATATAGACATAAGCATTTAGAAGGTAATTTAACATGGTCATTTAGTAATGGGTCCCATCATATGGTCTATGACCTCCCCAAGCATGAACTTTTGATGAGATTTCCAGCACCAGACACGAAGTCCTGTGTAAGGGGCCTCACAGCCAAACACAAAGTGGTCGGTTACTCTTATGACAAAGTGGTTGGTTATCTCCAGAGCAGTCATACCATTATTGTACCAGTGGGTATGTCTTGCCTGGCAGATCAGTATTGTAGCACACACAGTCCACTGGTGGATAAAACCAGTGATGGCTTTTGTCCTCCAGTGGCCTGTGTAGCACCTTCCAGCCTTATAAACACAGCCAGCAGGGAGAAGTTTCCAGCCCAGGCCACCTTCTCTATGCTCTGCAACCAAAGAGTGTGGTGTCTTCAGCAACAGGATCTTCCCATCTGGCACAGTGAGGAACCAAGAGAAACGGAAAATCTTGTTTTGGTTGGGGGCTCTGAGATCATCTCCGACTAACAACTCATAGAGGGGAGGTGTTCCATACCTGAAACTGAGGTTTTCATTTAGTAACCCCTGGCTCCTGGGAGTACTGTTGTCCACCCATAAGTAGAGAGATTCTCTTGTGAACTGTATGAAAGCATCACCAGTCAATAAAAAAGCCTATGGCCAAGGAGCTGAGTAGTATTAAAAGATGGATAACATCTCAACCTTGAGCTGAAGACTATGAGTAGAGAAGATACAACATAAACCGTCCAGGCTGTAATTTCTGTGGACCTCTAACAATGTAAATAGGTGATTACTGGAGATGAATGTCTTATAAAAATTGTACAGCCACTCCCTTGCCTTGGCTATGTGAATACCATTTTTATAGATGAAAAAGTGGGGAAGAAAATGTGTCTTCCCAAACTAAATAACTTTTTTTTTTTTTTTTTTTTGGTTTTTCGACACAGGGTTTCTTTGTGTGGCCCTGGCTGTCCTAGAACTGACTTTGTAGACCAGGCTGGCCTAGAACTCAGAAATCTGCCTGCCTCTGCCTCTGGAGTGCTGGGATTAAAGGCGTGGGCCTCCATGCCCGGCAATAACTTTCTTTGAAAGGAAATCCAAGCCAAGTTGCTTTCAAAGCCCTTCATAATCCTAACTAGTTGCCGGTTCTTTTCCAACTTTCCCCTCCATGTTATCCCTTGAAAAGCTAACCCTCAGAGCTGAACCAAGTTACTCATTAAGTTACAACGGAGTAAAACTTTGATACATAAATGTCAACCGAGCTGGAGCACGGAGGGGCTATCCTAGTGATTCAGGAATAAGCTAGCCCATCATTCCAGTAGTTCAAACAAACCAGTAGAACATGAACCAGTCATACACACTGAATCTTGAGATGCTAAGCAGCCTCATATACTACTTGGTGCTCAAGCAGAGAAAATAGAGAGGGAGGGCACAGGTGGGAAATTGATATGTCTTCATTCAGATGGCTGCTGTGTGTCAGGACAGCACATGGGGGAGGAAAGAGAAAGAGACAGACAGAGACAGAGACACACACAGAGAGACAGAGACACACACAGAGAGACAGAGACAGCGAGAGGGAGAAAGGGAGAGAGGAGGGAGGGGAGGAGGGACGGAGGGACAGAGGCTGGAGAATCATAATTGTCAAGCTCCTGCTCACTCTCAGCTTGCTGGCATCCCTGACTGGCGGGCCATGGGGTAACTTTGTTTGCTTGCCCGGGACTGAGCTCTCAGCAAAGGCTCGGATCCCTTCAGTAGCTGTGTGAAGAATAGGGTCTGGGAGACAGAGCTTGAGAATAGGTCACTCACTGTTCCTGGGAGGAGCAGCATGCAAATCACATCCCTCACCCACAGACAGTAGTATGTTGTTTTTTAAATGTATATATTAAATTCCAGGTTTTCCTTTTCTAGCCCTGGCTCCCAGAGGGATGACTCTGAGACTGTTTATTATTAAATACCTCATAAGCTTTGTCTCATTCATCAACTAGCTTGTAACTTATTTAACCCATTCAAATTATTCTATGTCTTCCATTTGGCTAGTTACCTCTCCTTCCGTCCAACCTTTGTGTCTTCTCTCCATCTGCCTCAGTATCTTCCTTGGTTCATCTACCTGCTGGTTTACATTTCTTGCCGGTCTCTCAAGTCTCCCGATTATACACTCACTATTTCCCAGAATCCTCTTTTCCTGCCAGTCTCCCACCTCCTATTTCCTGCCCAGCTTTGACCATCGAATTTTTTTATTGACAGGAGATGCTTGCAAGAGATCCTCTCTACAGTAGTAATGACTAGGTCGCTGGCTTCTTCAGCTTGAAACTGCTCCTGCCTTCTTGGCTCTTCTTAATGAACTGATCAGAAGTTTCTTCGGTCCTCAGATGAAGCCTGCAGTTAAACTTGGGAACTGTGAGTTCCCAAGTTGAGATCACAAATGTAGGTCACTATGGCCGGTAGATTCTTTTTCAACTACATCAACTTGTTTAATGATGCTACTCCCGGGGAAGAATCGCTCTGGTGCAAAATGTTTCAAGTAAGATCATCCTGAGCTGTCTTTTCTTTCATTTGCCAGTAGGTGGCAGCAGATTACTCCCGGCTCACTGGGGACTTGATTTTCTTCAATAACGCTGTTGACTCAAGACAATTTAATTTCCCTTAAATTAAAAAGGGAAAATCCGTTCCTTTCTTGTCTTTTAAAACTAAAAATTTACAGGTTT
>CACVCL010032158.1:0-20187 GCA_902729485.2 Mus minutoides | reverse complement strand
GGGAAGTCAGGCATGGTAGCACAGGCCTGTAATCCTGGGGCTGTGCAAGGGGAGGGGCCATGAGTGCAGGGCTATCCTTAGCTACAGCACGAGTTCGGAGCCAGCCTGGGCTACATCATGAGCTCCAGGCAGTCTGGGCTACAGAGGAGAATCCAGAAGATTAAGAAACCAATGGTGCCTTATTCCACAGAATTCAAAATGTCGAGCCTGTGAGCCATTACTAAACTGCATTAGCCAGGACCCAGGAGGAAGAGCATGAGATTGAGTGCACTGAAGGGGTCGTCGGGTTGGTTTATGTAGCAGTCTAAGCAGGAGAGCAGTGGCCCCTTCACACTGGGGCTGGCTGCGTCTTACCCAGTAGCAGGTCCTTCCAAAGACCGGAAGCCTTACCAGTCCCAGTTGGATGCTGAAGGCCTGGAAGATTCTGGAAAGCCAGTAGTCTTCAGTCCCTTTTTGAAGGCTGAAGAAGCTGGGCTTTAATGTAGCAATTTGCTGCCAGCATGGTGAACTGAGCAGCACATGAGGGCAAGACGGCAGAAGGCAAAAAAAAAAAAAAAAAAAAAAAAAAAGAAAGAAAGAAAAGAAAAAAGCTTTGTGTCTCCGGCTCCCTTTAGCGGGGCTGCTACCAGAAGCACCGCCCACCTTTAGGGTGGGTCTCCTCACTTGCGTTAATCTAAGCAGGAAAAGGCTTCACAGGTGGGCCATCAACTTGGCTGTTAATCGGCTCCAGATCCTGTCAAACTGACAACCAAGAATAGACAGGATCATAAAGAAGCGCCAGGAGAGCAGACCAGCGGCAGCAAACGGAAATTCGGCTGCACAGAGGTTTAGCAGCAAGTGTAGCAGCGGGAAGTGGCAAGCATATGTGTATTTTAGTCACTGCTTAGGGGAGCAGGCAGTTGGTCTGTGCAAAGAAAATTCCAAAAGTGTCAGATGAGATAAAAAGATTTTCTTTTTTTTTAAATATGAAAAAAATATATGGAAAAAAAAAAGTAAACACATTCAATCGTGAATGGAGGTATTAGCAAAACAAACAACAACAACAACAACAACAAAAAACACCAAATTATGTTTTTTTTAAGAAAAAAATAACTTGAAAAGAGACGGAGGGAAAATTACAATAATGTATACTTTGAAAGCTGCATAAATAAAAAAGATTGAACACTAAATGTAGATTGACCAAACCAAGGAGAACCTGTATGTCCATAAATATTCTAAATTGATGGAATTTTTTATTGAAAGTTGTTTTTAGTCACACTGGCATTCTTATAAGTTCCGTCGTCGTCGTCATCGTCGTCGTCGTCGTCGTCGTCGTCGTCTTTGGTTTTGTAGGGTTTTCATTTGTTTTGTTTTTTAAAACAGTTTCACTATGTAGCCTTAGCTGTTGTGGTTCTCACCCTTCCTAACGCTGCAGCTCTTTAATACAGTCCCTCATGTTATGATGCCCCCAACAGAAAATTATTTTCATTGCTACTTCAAAACTAATTTTGCTACTGCTACGAATCATATTATAAATATTTTTAGAAATAGAGGTTTGCCAAAGGAGACACACAGGTTGATTTTTTTTTTAGACCAAACCGGCCTTGAACTCACAGGGATCAGCCTAGCAGTGCCTCTGAGTGCTGGAATTAAATCAGAGAGCAGCACACCCAACTGGCCTTTGTTTAATTTAAATATATAGTGTCAAGGACCCTATATATTTATATTTATATCTAGGCTTTCTTTCAGGTGAAGATCGTGAGACTGGAGTGAGGCATACAGGCTCACCTCTGCCAGCCTTTGAGCCTGTAGGAAGCTGAGGCAGGGAGACCTTGGCTTCCAGAGCAGCCTGAGTTACAAAGAGAAAAGGGAAAGGTGAAGTCTGAAGTCTGTTTCTGTTGCTGACTTCAGGCGGTGACTACACCTGTGGAGGACCACCTATGGACTGTGACTCACCACTAACCACTGTTAACGGCATCTCTTCAAGGTTACCATTCAGCTGTGCTGGAAGGAAAAGTCCTGGCTTTACAGAGTACACAAGCTGATTACTGCTACTATTCTAGTTTTTATTTGTTATTTTTCCATTCTGGGAATAAATCCACTCCAGACAGCTTCTTTTGAAAACAAAAATGTAGCTACTAATTGAGTCTTGATAGAGAACCTTCAGGGTGCTTGTTTTGAATCTAACTTCCTGGACACAGTTGAAGACCTACTTAAGCAGGAAAGCCTGTTGTTGCAGCCCTTAGAGTAGTGGGGTTCTTCTCTAAGTGAAAAGCTTCAGGAAGCATGCATGTGAGATGTCCCATCATTGCCCCGGGCATGCACAAGAGCAATTGGTAAATGCAAAAGATTATTTTTGAACAGTCACTTTGTGTGATGACTTGATTGTTGAACAGCTAAAACAGTTAAAGTCAAGCTTTAACAACATATTTAATGTCTCCTCTATTTTTAGTCTGTGTCCTTGATTGTGGTACTGAGGACTGAACATGCATGCCTCCTGCATGCTGGCACTCTATGTTTAATATTCATTTTGCATTTGGGGGGGTTTTAAAGCACCCCATTAAAAAATATCAGTCCTCCAAGGCAGGCAAGACAGACCAAGACGTAAGGCTCCCAAAGCTGATGACTAGAGTTCAATCTCTGGAACTCAGGTGTTAGAAGAGAACTAACTCCTACAAGCTGTCCCTTGAGCAGTACATGTGCATCACACTATGACACATACATGTGCACATGGGCACGTACAAGGCACAAGCACTCACAGAGATGGATGGATGGTAGATGGATAGATAGATAGATAGATAGATAGATAGATAGATAGATAGGTAGTTGGATGCATGGGTGGATGATAGATGGATGGATAGATGAATAGATAGATTTAATTAAAATTATTCATCCTCCAAGTAAAAATGGAAAAGACATCAATATATTTGTTCACAGACTTACAGGAAAAATGAAGCATGTGTTAGAGTAAGAAAGAAAGGTTTATTTGAATGTCTCCACTAAAACCAATATCTAGACAGGACATTGATAAGAAATTTACCCTTCCTGCTTCCAGAACACCAAGCCCTCTCTTACCTCCCTCTTTTCTCCTAGTACACCTGGGAGAGAGAAACTGTGGTTCCATCTAAGTACCCACACAGTGTGAACTCTCGGAATGTAACTCTTAGAGGAATGAGGCCAGGATGGCATGGTCGGGGGCTGTGGCTCCTGGCAGCCTCCACTTCCGAGCTGGCTGCCAGAAGCTCCTTCAACTGCGTTGCCCTGCCGTTTCTTCGGTTCTCCCTGCCGTTTCTTCGGTTCTCCCCGCCTTTGAAAACCCATTTCATCTGTCAAGGTTTCTGTAAAAGTCCGGGGTAACACTTCAAACTTTTAGTTTAGATGTTCACATCAGTGACCATGAAAAACCAACCCTGCTGAGTCAGGCACAGCAGTGCACAGTAGTGCACGCCTCTGATCCCAGCGCTCAGGAGGCCGAGGCCAGCCTGGGGTTCAGAGGGAGTTCCAGGACAGCCAGGGCTACACAGAGAAACCCTGTCCTAAAAAAACAAAGCCTTCTTCATTTTTGCTTACTTAATGAGTATTTACAAAGAGAGGGAAGAAGACACGGCCTTTGCCCTGGGGAGTACTGCCAGCTGAACACAGGAGAAGAATGATGCCACTCTTAGGTCCTGGGCATTGTGAGCTTAGAGGGATTGAGATGATAATGTCACAAGCATGAAAATGGAAATCACTATTACTAAGATCCGACATTGTTTCACCCCTTCGACGCTCCCTGCTTCAGAGACTGTTGACTGACTGACAGGATAAATTTAACTCTGTGTATTTGGCCCAGGGCAGTGGCAGACATCAGGCAAGGGCAGACTAGAAAGCTTCATTACAAATGTGGTGAATTGGACTCATGCTTTATATGTGCATATTCATAAGAACTGATCTTCTAACATCTTTCAGAATCAACATCAAATAGTGCTGTTTGCTTTTTGCTTTTTCAATTAATGCCTTCTTTAATAGTGAGGTTATAATTGTTTCAGTTATTTTGGGAGTGTTCTGGAATAGTCTTTAATTTTGCTCCAACTGGAAAGATCATTGTTAATAGCCTCCAAAACCCATGCTATAAAATTATTAGGTCTTGCCCAATGTGGCAGAATTTCAGGGGAAAATACAGTCTTGTTTTTATCATTTTCTAAGCCAGATCAGTCCTGTTTGACAAGTCCTGCTGACACTGAGACGCGACTTGAGGGGTTCTCAGTTGACTCTAGGTGTGCCTCGGTTACTAGTCTGTTTATTGTCTTCTAATGGCCTCCTCAGAGACTGAAACTTAGTTGGCTGGGTCATACATGGGCTTACCTCGGTCCTGCCATCTCTTTAAACCTCAGATTAATGCGGCTGCTAAAAGAGGGATGAAGTTTGTTGGGCTGGTCTCCCAGGGCTACTTGCCATCTATGCACTGTAATGGAGCCAGCCATGATGGAGTTGCAGAGTCGGGGCTACACATGAGACGAGGTTCACAAGACAACTGCAAAGGCTGGAACGCAGGAGCCCTTGGTGGACACCTGTCGGAAAGTGGGGTGGAGGAGGAACCTCAGCATGAAAGTGGACAGCGTCAGACAGAAAGGAACAGCAGCCCCAGCTATGCCAACCCAAAGACAGGAGAAGGTAACTGCGAGCGGGCGGGCGGGCGAGCGGGCGGGCGAGCGAGGAGAATGCATTCTTACCTTCCCCAACTACACAGTTATTTTAAAGAACTACAGGACAAAGTTAGTGTCCGAGGATCATAAGGACAGTGAACTAATCTAAACTTGTGGGTTGTTAAGTTATTATAGCCAGAAGTAGGGCAGGCCAGTGTTTCAGGCACTGGGTCTCTCGGTGCCCAGCCAGCCGGTCGCCTTCGCTCTCTTCTCCAATGAAAGCAGTGACTTGACCAAGGAAGCAGCTTGGTAAACAGCCTGTGGGAATTTCAGAGCAGGCCTTTCTCCCTTGGAAACCACTTTGATCCTCACTAGAATCTATGACAATGGGACATGACAATGAGCCAGTTAGTATAACAATAGTGCCCACAGCCAGAAATAACTGCAGACAATAGTCTTGTTCTTCTTGGCCAAGTCTCGAGTTTTCCCAAGAAATTGAGTATTTTGCTCTTTTATTTTTGACTGTGTAAAAGTTTCCTGACATCTTTGCAGGGATTTTTTTTTTAAAGCAACATCAAAGAAACTGTAAACTGTAACTTACCATGAGCTCCTCAATTTCTTTCTGTAAAGGAGACAGTTGCAGAGCCTCTCTCACGGGTTGTAAGAAGGGAAGCAGCCCATCCAGTTCCTGGCACAAACTCCAGCAAGTTGACAGATGCTCCCAACCTTTGATCAGCATTGGCCCAGTATGCAGGAGAGTCTGTGCTTTCTGGTTCTGAGACATGTTCAGTGTCCTGTGCATCCATTTGAGCACTATCTTGTAGAGAAAGAAATGGAGATGAATTTGAAACAGTATAATGTGCTGGGTTAGCTTCTCTTTGTTTTTTGATTGTTTGGGTTTTATTGTTGCTGCTGCTGTTAAGCTGAGGACCAAACCCAGGGCCTTGTGCTTGATAGGCAAATATTCTACCACTGAGCTAATTCCTCAATCCCTGTTAAAGCATCCTTTTAAATGGTAAAATATTTATACAGTAAATAACTGTACACCTAAAAACTAAAAGCCTTCTTGAGAACAATAAATACCAAGTTCATCCTAGCAGTTGTTTTTAGAGATTGGAATTGGAGACTATATACTGCTAGATACGACAGAGTAAGCTCCACACTGTGTCCATTGTCTTATTTCTGTGAAGACATAGTTCAAGGCCAGTGTGTTGTAATGTTAACATTTGATTAAACTGTGTTGGGGTAGGGAGGGCATAGAGATGGCTTAGGCAGTAAAGCACTTGTCCCACAAATGCCAAGTCTTGAGTTTGGTGCCCATTTATCCCATAGAAGTCAGATCTGAAGTGCGTGCTTATGCCCTCAGTGCTGGACAGGTGGACACGACGGCCAAATCAGAAGCTCTGAGTCAGTTAGAGACCCTAACCCAAAACCTAAGGTACCGAAGAACAGAAACAGCTGCAGCCTCAGCCTTGGCCTCTGCATGTATAGGTGCACCCAAACACAGGGCACAACACAAGCATGCACACAGATAGACACATGTGTTTTTAATTGAGCCGTGGCTATTTTTATTATTGTCTATATTCATTTGTATGTTTGTAATGGCTAACGAAGAACAATGTTTAAGAATTTTGAACAGTAAGGTTATATTCTTCCCTTTTCCCTGACCGCCTAGCCCCAGATAGTAAGCTGTACATGGTCTTCAATGCTTTCGAGGAGGATGCAGCCAGCTGGGCCTATCAGGAGGGCGTCCTGTCCATGAAAGTGACTCGGAAGGGAGCTGTCATCAGTGCACTGGACGCCAACTGGCTAGAACTAACTACATTTTACTATAAGCAAGGCTTCTCTTTAATCGACTCTTTTGTGTGCTGGGAGACACCTAAAGGTGAGTTGTACATTAGTAATATGTTTATATGTAAATAATCTGGATTTGGATCAACACTGCTGAAAATATTTTTGCCTTTCAAGTTCTATCACTATCAGGATGGGTATAATTCTTTTTAAAAAATATATATTCTTGTCATTGCACAACTTTAATTGAAAAGCTTTGTCCAGTGAGATGGCTCAGTAGGTGAAGGAGGTTCCAGCTCAGCCTCGCACCCCAGGTCCCACAATAGAAGAAAAACCCAGTGCCTCAAATGGAGCTCGGACCTCAACATGGATACAGAGGCAGGCCCTTGACATGCCTGTGCCCCCATGTTCATGCAGCAGACATGCAGAGACAAAATGCGTTTGGTTTGGTTTGGTTTGGTTTGGTTTGGTTTGGTTTGGTTTGGTTTGGTTTGGTTTGGTTTTCTGAGACAGGGTTTCTCTGTGTAGCCCTGGCCACCTGGAACTCACTCTGTAAACTAGGTTGTCCTCAAACTCACAGCGATCCTCCTGCTTCTGTCTCCAACTGCCTGGCTACTTTTTAAAAATTATTAACAAAAGCTTTACTACTGCTGGATGGTGGTGGCTAGTCAGGGATAATAGTGAGATCCTGTCTTTAAAAACATTAGTAAGGGGGCTGGAGAGATGGCTCAGCGGTTAAGAGTACTGACTGCTCTTCCAAAGATCCTGAGTTCAGTTCTCAGCAATCACATGGTGGCTCACAACCACCCTTAATGAAATCTGACTCCCTCTTCTGGTGCATCTGAAGACAGCTACAGTATACTTACATATAATAATAAGTAAATAGGGCTGGAGAGATAGCTCAGTGGTTAAGAGCACTGACTGCTCATCCAGAGGTCCTAAGTTCAATTCCCAGCAACCACATGATGGCTCACAACCATCTGTAATGAGATCTGATGCCCTCTTCTGGAGTGTCTGAAGACAGCTACAGTGTACTTATATAAAATAAATAAATAAATCTTTAATAATAATAATAATAATAATAATAATAATAATAATAATAATATCTTTTTTTAAATTAGTAAAACAAGCCTGGTGTGGTGGTGCACACCTTTAATCCCAGCACTCCGTAGGCAAAGACAGGAGGACCTCTGAGTTCCAGGCCAGTCTGATCTACAGAGCTAGTTCCAGGACAACCAGGACTACACAGAGAAGCATTGTCACAGGAAAGAGAGACAGAGAGAGCACTTTACTATCCTTAAGAGCAACTCTAAGCAGCTTTAGAATTGTAATGTTGTAATGTAATGTTTGCTATTGCATAGGAACCACTAAGAATCGGCACACAATGGGGGGATTGGCCAGTAGAAATTCCCAGGTGCAGTGTACTACAACAGCCCAGTCAGGAAGCTCGGGGCAGCATCCTGTAGGTAGTATACACATCTGATGTATTAGCCCAATAGTTAGTGGATTTCTAGCTCTCTATAATTTGTGTAGAGAATAATTCAGAGATATAGACCCATTCTTTTGTTTGTCTTTCTCTGTAGTTACAGTGTAGTACAAACCAGTCTTATCTATCCCAAAAACAAAGCATTCCCCCAAAATGACTTTTACAAAGATTAGTGTTCAAAGAAATGAAAAAACGATAGTGAGCAGCCTGGGGAGAGCGCACCCCAGGCCGGGATGCACCCAAGCCGGGATGGCTACAACCATAAGCTCTGGTGACACTGGAGCAAAGGCTGAAGGAAAAATCAGGCCCAGTGTCATGAGACCTCTCTGTCTTTACATCAGCCTTCTGATGCCTTCCCTGGTGGCAACAGGACGGGACGGAACTTAGTGTGTCCAGGAGTCATGTTCTACAAGATCCTTTTAACTGAAGCCAATGCTAAAAGCCACGCCCAAGGAGAGCCAGAGCGCAGTGCCCTGCAGATGCCGGGCACACAGCAGGTGCTCAATAAATACTCCGTGTTTTCTGGCTCCTGGAAATTTGAGTGGGCAGACAGAGGCTGTTTCCTAGTGAGTATGAAACTCCCTTTCTGCAGCTTCGAAACATTAGTGAGAACACTGGTGTGGCACCGAGGCTCCAGGCAGCTTATTCTCTGGTGACTCGCATGCAGTATGTGTCACACTTTCAGTGCGGAGCATCCTTTTGGAGACTGGTTTTGATCCCACACGCTGTTTCTCTCCCCCTCTCCTTCCCCATCTTCTCTTTGCAGTGGCTAAGTTGGAGACATTCCAACTTTCGGTTAGTGACAAACCGCCTAAGGAAAAGCAAAAGATAGTCTTTTCAGTCTCTCTCAGGCATTCCTGCCTTGGGCCTGGCCTGATGAAAATAAAATTAGCAACAGCAGCTGCTTAGCCAGAAACCTTCTGGGGCTTTAGTTCTTAGAGCCCCAGGGCGGCGCTCCCACTTTGTGCAGCTGGAATGTTTTTCAGACATTCTTCCACGTCATCTTTGCCAAGCCTCTACACGCACCCCTCAGCTTGCGGTCTGGACACTGGTGTGTGTGTCACTCGGACTTTCCGAGGACACTGCAGAGGGGAAGCTGACCAGTGTCCAAGTCTCTGTGAGAAGCCAGTGGTGAAGAAAGAGGTCGGAATTGGACTCTTTGTTTTGAATGGTTGATGCCTGCCGTCCCGAGCACACCGGGAAACAATGCATATTTGCTATGTCTTGCTTCTGCCATCATCACAAATATTATCCGAAATCAGACAACTATGGAGAAACAGAAGTACAAAACTCAACAGTGCCCAGAAGCTTAAAATACATGCTTTACAAACAGTGGTGGAGGGGAAGGGATACACTGAAAAGTCACCTACCTCACTGAGCAGTCAGAGCTGACACTACCATTGTCAGATCTGCCCCTGCAGTGGCCGTCCACACACACTCAGCCTTTTCTGTTGTGAATGCTCCCCCAGACACACTCGAGGAGAATCATGCTCAGATACAGTCTGCCTCCTCTTTATGTGCCACTTCTTTTTTTTTTTTTTTGTAGATGGGTATCATACAGAAACCGACAACTAGTCAAAATTCAGAGACCCACTTGCAACAGTATAATAAGACATGACCTACAGCTCAGGCACAGGAATAATACTGAATAGGAATCAAAAGATTGTAAGAGCCAGAGGACCAGAAATTCTGCTGCAAGATAATCTAAAACAAAACAAAATGAAATATTATGGGGAAGTGAGGAGGGGTATACATACTTAAAGTGTATGGATACAAAGTGATAGGATGTTAAAAAGTAATAAACATTAAACATAATGCAGTGTTGTCAAAATTTCAGCTAAATAGTATTAGGATCAATAGCTGAGAAAGGGAGGCCAGGCTTTCATGTGTTCAAATAGAAGACTCTATCATAGTAAATAGGTTTGCTACTTGCCTACCGATTAGCTGAGTAGCACACCTATTTTTTCTTTTGGGTGAGTTTTGAAGCCAGGACGCACTTGACACAATTGCACTCTTCCTGCTGTTCTCTCTCTATTCACTGCCTTCCATCTCTTTGCTCGGTCTACTGTGACTTAGTCTTCAAATGTCAATAGGAAGACTACTTCCCCTCTGAAGCCTTTCTAGTTCCTTAGATAAGGTTACTTTTCTTGTATGTATTCAGAAAATCATGAATGATTCATTAACAGCATAGAGTTGAGTTGTTCATCCTTTAAGTTAATTTCATTCCTGTAAGTGGAAATGTTACTAGAATAGGATGGTCTTGTTTGTCACTCTTTCATTGTGTTTGTGGAATTCACTGCTTATTTGGTAATGTTTAGGTGACCATATTGTTTGCATTTCATGGGCTCAGTCTTCCTGTCAGGCATAGGAGATACAACTTCATAGCAGACATCTTAGCTCTCTGGTCTTAACAGTCTTTTCATAAATCTCTCACAATCTTCCTTGAGCCTTAGATGGACAGGTAGTATTGTATAAGCATCAGCTGAAATTGGGCACCCCACAATCAGTTGTCCTCTGCCTTTTGACCACTGGTTGACTTCTACGTGGCTACTGACTGCTGCAAGCAAAAGAATCTTTGGGGAGATGTGAGATCTATAGAGATTTGTAGATATAAAGATGAGTGGTGTTAAAATTATATTAGCTTAAAGAAGTGACGTTTGCATGACCTACCAACTACAGGTATTAGACTAGCCTTGTTGAGCCAGACACTGTTATTGGTCTTAAATCCAACTATTAATTGGTCTTAAATCCAATTACATAGCTTTTGAAATCTGTATTTGTATACGCCAGATCATACCAGATACCAAGATATAAATGTTATTTCTGAAAGATTGGAGACATTGTTATACTGGACATTGTTTTTATGTGCCACTTCTTAGGGCTCCCCTTTGATTATGTGTGGATTCTCTTCCTCTCAAGATACTTAAAGAAGTACAGACGGTTGATAAAGTCAAAAGGCATCTATCTTTGTTTATGCTCAAAATCTATGTATATGCTTAGGTGTGTTATCATGTTTGCAATATCATGTTTCAAGCGCACACACACACACACACACACACACACACACACACACACACACATTCAAAAGTAAGAAAAATATTCAGAGTATACCCAACAGAATACTGCGACAGGAGAACCAGGGAAGAGTCGACATGAAAGATGACCGGAGACTATGGAGATAGCTCAAAGGTCAAGGTTCTCGCCTCCACCTGACCACCTGAGTTCAGTTATCCAGGGCCTACATGACAGAAGGAGAAAACTGACTCCTACAAATTACCCCCTGAATCTGCACATGTGGAGCATGCACACACCCACACATATATGCTCACACGCATCAGACATACATACAGGAAGGTAATAACCGAAGTACAAGAGGCTATAGGGGGTTACAGGGAGCAGGCACGTGAGAGCCAGGAGAGACTGTGTGCAAGGCCAAGAGCACGGAGCAGGCACGTGAGAGCCGGGAGAGACCGTGTGCAAGGCCAAGAGCACGGAGCAGGCATGTGAGAGCCGGGAGAGACCGTGTGCAAGGCAGAGAGCACGGAGCAGGGTATGTAAGGAAAGATGGCTCTAGACGAGGTGAGAGGTGGCCAGGGTCCTGTTTGTCAGGAAAGCTGTGGCAAGAGCTGGCATGTGTGTTTTCCTTGCTCTGTGCTGATGTTAATCTACACCTTGCATAGAATAACTTGTTATTACCTACACAAGCAATCCTGTGTGAAAACTGGTGCATACAGCCAGTAAATAATGTGCCCACATTTGCACCACTAGGAAGCAGCATGGCTAGCAAGGTGCTGTTAAAAATAATAAGCCGGGCGTGGTGGCACACGCCTTTAATCCCAGCACTCGGGAGGCAGAGACAGGCAGATTTCTGAGTTCAAGGCCAGCCTGGTCTACAAAGTGAGTTCCAAGATGGCCAGGGCTATACAGAGAAACCCTGTCTCAAAAAACCAAATAATAATAATAATAATAATAATAATAATAATAATAATAATAATAATAAGCCATTTTTCCTTTTCCAGTTCTGCCCCCAGAATGACAACTCTGAGACTAAATATTTGCTACTAAATGCCTAGGCCATAGCTTTGGCTCATTCCCTGACTAGCTGGTAACTTATTTAACCCATGTAAACTATTCTGTGTCTGTCACTTGGTTAGTTACTTCTCCTTCAGTCCGGGCCCTCTCATCTCCTCAGTGTCTCCCTCAGCATCGCTGAGTTCATCTCCTTAGCCAGCTCTCTTCGTATCTCCCTCAGCTCTCCCCAGTTCTCTTGTATCTACTATTATTTCCCAGAATCCTCTCTCTTCCTGCCAGTGTCCCACCTTCTATTTCCTGCCTCAGCCCTTGGCCAAGAGCTTGTTTATTGATAGGTGATCGTTATAAGAGATTCTCTCTACAAGGTGGAATGTATGCTCATTTTTCATTAATTAATTAGCCAATCAATTAATTCACTAGTTAATTCTGTGGAAGTGTGTGGTGTGTGCTTGCCACTGTACACATGTGGCGGTCGACCCGGATCAGTTCTCTCCTTCCACAATGTGAGTTTTGGGGATGAAAATCAGATCCCACTCTTGTCTGCAAGTCTTCCTAATAAGCAGAGGATGTGATCTTAACCATCATGCAGAATAGTTATTTCAATTCATTAGTTGAAGATTTTAAAAAGGAGTCATTGATCTGGTTTGCATTTTTAAAGGACCTCTCTAGCCCGATTTTGGGACATGGACCATAAATGTCAAGAGTAGAAAGGCTGATGTTTAGTTACTTTTCTGTTGTGATGACAAAACACCATGACCAAGGCAACTCATAAAAAAAAAAAAAACTGTCTTTACCAGGTGGTGGTGACAGGAGTGCGCACACCTTAATCTCAGCACTCAGGAGGCAGGGGCAAGTAGATCTCTGTGAGCTTGAGGCCAGCCTGGTCTACAAAGCTAGTTCCAGAACAGCCAGGGCTTCACAAAGAAATCCTGTATGGGAAAACAAAACAAACAAAAAACAGGACATTGACATTAAAGAAACTTATGCTTGCTAAGACTTCCCTACACAGAAGTAGGGAACAAATGCATTTGGCTAGTGTTGGTATCCAGGAAGAGGGGTGGGTGGGGAGGGAGGAGGGGAAAGGAGAGGGAGGGGAGAGGGAGAGAGAGAACAGTGTGTCACGCCAGGGCTTCTGAACATGTGTAGCACCATGAATTTTGACACACCTGAAACCTGGTCGTCCTGCCTCCATCCATGCCCACCCCACCCCACCCCCGTATGGACACGGGCTCATTGGCTGGGAAGCTCTGGGGTCTGCCATGTGAAGGGCCGACACTGCAAGCCCAGCAGTGCCAGGGAAACTGTCTGCAGTGGCTCCTCCCCCATTACCTGGGGGTAATTACCCATTTATCACAGCCCCACAGCCTTCCCTGCAGCTCATCCTTGCTGCCACTCCCAGAACTGTGGCCCTAGTGTGAGCACTGAGAGCCACCTGGAGTCCTATTCTATGGCCCAGATAAGCCTTGAACTCAGCAAAGTCTTTCCTGCTCAGCCACACAGGCTTTAGCTACCCCCTCCCCCCATAGCCAAGTTGTTTGTAGTCTTTTGTATCTGGCTTCCTTTGTACAACATAGTTTCTTTGAAATTCACTAACAAAGTTACATTACCATGAGCCTTGCTTTTATCTCTGTGTTGTTTGAGTTGTACTTGCTTTCTTTTAAACCACAGGGTTTAGAAATGGGTCAGTGGGCTGGTTCCCTGAGTTAAGGTGTTTGCAGCCATGCTGGGATCCACACAGGGCTTTTAGAAGAGAACTGGCAGCTGGGCGTGGTGGTTCACGCCTTTAATCCCAGCACTCGGGAGGCAGAGGCAGGCGGATTTCTGTGTTCGAGGCCAGCCTGGTCTACAGAGTGAGTTCCAGGACAGCCAGAGCTACACAGAGAAACCCTGTCTCGAGAAAGAGAGAGAGAGAGAGAGAGAACTGGCTTTCCGGAGTTGTCTTAAAACCTCAACAAGCAACACACACACACACTGGTAGGTAGATAGATGGATAGATAAATACATACATGTAATTTTTTTAATGTAAAGCTTATATTTATGCTAGGTAGCTCAAGCCTTTTATCTGATTTTGAGGCCAGCATAGTTTAGGAAGCTCCAGGTTACTTTGTCTCCAAAGAAAGAAAAAGTTACAAGTACTTCTCTTCCAACATTGAAGTCAGGAAAAGTGTTTTCACGCTGTAAAGTTCCAAAGGAAACAGAGGGGCAGGCTGTAACTATGTAATTACTGCTATATAAAATTATTTTAAAATCCACATCACCGTTCTAAAAAAAAGTCATGAAATAAGCAGCTCTATTTCTCAGTTCTAATTTCCTAGTGACTGTGGTGCTCTAGTGGGGGCCGGTCAAAGATAATGGGTCAGATAGTGCGAATAGAAACCAGCTCCAATTAGTAAATTATACTTTACTGGGTTTCTACGAACTATTTTTATTTTTTTTAAGATTTATTTTTTTATTTTATGTATGTGAGTACACTGTAGCTGTACAGATGATTGTGAGCCTTCATGTGATTGTTGGGAATTGAATTTTTAGGACATTCACTCAGTCCCTGCTCGCTCTGGCCCAAAGATTTATTTATTATTATACATAAGTACACTGACTTCAGACTCACCAGAAGAGGTCGTCAGATCTCATTACAGGTGGTTGTGAGCCACCATGTGGTTGCTGGGATTTGAACTCAGGACCTTTGGAAGAGCAATCAGTGCTCTTACACACTGAACCATCTCACTAGCCCCAAACTACCTTTTCTTTTTTTAAAAAGTGCATTCTCTGCTGCATTCTGCCCTAAATGGAAGTATTAAAAAAAAAAAAAAAAAAAAAAAAAGCCAGGTGTGGTGGCACAAGCCTTTAATCTCAGTACTTGGGAGGCAGAGGCAAGTGGACCTTTGAATTCCAGTCCAGCCTGGTCCAGAGTGAGTTCCAGGACAGCCAGGGCTACACAGAGAAACCCTGTCTCAAAAAAAAAAAAATCTACCCCCTCCAAAATAAAGCAAAAATCAATTTGCTTTCAAATTTCAGCCTCTTAAAAAATTAAAACTATGACACTAAAATTAGTTTTTTTCTTTATCTTTAAACTTAAAATATCATCTGAAAACTGTCAGCCTTTATTATTCAGAAAACTATTAAACAAGAATTTTTTTAGTACATCAAATTATTTTTAATGGAGATGGTGACAATAAAATAAAAATTATTGTGATGGTAAAGTAATGATTAGATAAATAAATTATTGTTTGATAAATTAGAAAATATGTTCCTTAATAAAATATAAACATAAGGTGGAGATAATACTTAGAGCACATTAAGCAATATTCATCACCTAGCCAGGTGGACAGACTGAGAATGATGTAAGTTAATTGGAATATTTGGGGGAGCTGGGAGATGGTTGGTTGGTTTGGTTTGGTTTGGTTTGGTTTGGTTTGGTTTGGTTTTGGTTAGGTTTGGTTTGGTTTTTTCAAGTTGCAACCATCAGGGAAACTTGGATGAGACAATTGCTACATAAAACCCACAGTGTTTACCTAGCACAGGACCATGAGAAAAATGCCTTCTATTGCAAAATAAGAGGCAAAAGAATTTCCATTAAATCCTTTATTTTAGGCCAGGTGGCTATTGTCAACTATTCAAGAAAAATGCAAAAGGGACTTCCCTTAAAACTTCCTTCCCAGCAGGAGTTCTGGGACAATGACTTCTGTTAGCCGCTTCCTGTCACTATTGTGGGGACTTGGGAATTGTTCAGTGTTTATAGCATGTGTGTCACATGTGTTACATGTGTACACTTGCCCAAGCATGTGTATGTGGAGACTAGAGGTCAACGTCCAGTTATCTTTCTCTGTCACTCTCCACCTTATTTTGGGGAGTAGAGTCTCCCCCTGAACCTGGAGATTGTCATTTTGTCTAGGCTGTCAAGGTCAGCCATCCTGCCTGTCGCTCCCTCCCCAGGGCTCCGCTTTTATGTGGTGTTAGTTTCCTGCGTATGCTTGCACAGCTAGCGCTGTACCCACTGAGTCATCTCCTACCCTGTGCTTATAGTTTATAAAGCTCTGGTTTTAATATTATACATGCAAGTTCAAGAATGAACATTTTTCACGTTTCTACTGGTTTGTATAATACACATCAGAAGCCAACATTTTATTTCAAGGTGAAGGTCATTCCCAGATGTTTCTTGAATTGACATTCCATTCTTGCTCACATTATTTAATTTTGTTTCTGCTGTGGTAGTTCCATGTGTATGTTTAATTTTAATTCAGTGAGCTATAAAACTGTCTTTACCTATGGAGAAAAAGCAAATCTTAAAACAGAAGGACTCAACCAAAATACTTTTGTTTTGTTTAAATGGGTCTTCTAAAGATTTTTATTTACATTTCTGTGTCTGTGTGTGTGCACACGCATGCCCACTCATGTCTGTATATGTGCAAGTATGCATGGAATTCAAACCAGGGTATAGGATTCCCTGAAATTCAAGCTACAGGCAGTTGTGAGCAGTGTGGGTTCTGGGACCCGAACTCCATCCTCTGGAAACAGCAAGCGCACTGACTGCTAAGCCATCTCTCCAGCCCATCTTAATGTTTCAAAACAGCATTTCATGTATCCTAGGCTGAGGATGACCTTAAGCTCCGTAGCCTCCTGTCTCGGCTTCATAGATCCAGATCCTGGGATTACACGTGTGAGCCGCACTGCTCAGCTTCTGTCACTGATGCTGGGACACACATCATGTAATCTGGGGCTACACACATGAGGGGCTACACACATGAAGAATGGCTTCCAGTAGACAAGATTGTCTTCCAGCTTGCCACTACCACCCTTAGCAACAGCTGTAATGTCCATATGACTCTTCTGAATGTATCCTTTTCCCTGCAGGGGACCAGTTACCTAAATCTTTGGAAGGCTTTTTTATCTATGAAGAAGAAGGATCTGGAGTCCCAGGTTCTAACAGGAGAGGGAACGACGCCATTGTGGTGGAGCAGTGGACAGTCATTGAGGTGAGCTGCAGATTCCAGCAGGCTGCCTTCCTTGTGTGTAGTTTGATGAAAGCCCCTCACTGCCAGGTACGTACGTGCACATCCTCAGACACAGATGGTCCTCCCTCACCAGAGTCCTCAACAAAGAATCGACAGACTTCTTCCACATGCTTTACACGTTTTCAAATTTTTCAGTAAAATAGCAAAAATAACTGTCTGCACCTAAACAAAAGTAGCTTCCCCAAATCTGAAATCTAGCCCTAGACAAGATCCCCTGACTCAGAAACCCTCACTACAAAATGCCTTGGCAACTGACTGGAAATAATAACGTAGCCACTCATCTAGCCTTTCACCTCTGAGCAACCAGTATGACATGCTTTTTTTTTTTTTAATCTTATGAATTGTTTTCTTTTGTTTTGTTTTAAGTAAAAACATGCAAAGGTTTTCTCTTATATACCAGGCCAGATGTGTACACACAGCACTGTCATAATCAGAGGTGTCACTGCTGCTGGGGTTGTGCATTTACAAATTCAGATGTCATCTACTGTGCCCTTGAAGTAGACAAATACCTTTGGATGCCTCTGTTGAGTCTACAAGGTCCTCACAGAGAACATCTTTCAAAGAAACGTTTTGACTTTCTGGCCTTACAAAGACCATGAAAGACAGAAGTCATTTTCAGAGAAATTGTAAACCCCACTGAGGGAGCTGGGGAAGGTGGGTGGTAAGTAAAGCTGTAAGAGAGAACCCTCCTCCAGCGGCCACACAGCCAGCCTGGCAGCCTCCCATCCCAGGCCCAAGGCCACTGCTGAACCTACTTAGTAGGCCTCTCGGATGGGACGCCCTAGGGAGCTTTTAAAATGCAGATCCCCAGCTCTGCACTTTAGAATCTGAGAACCGTGGCTTTCCCAGGACCAAAGAAAGGCCAATGGCCACTGTCCACTCACTGTGGTTTTAAGAAGGCAACAGTTCCAGAAGGTGACATTCTGGGGGCCCCATGACCCTGTTCCACGGGACACAGGACACCCCACACACACACACACACACACACACACTACAACACTCATCAGCCCCTCATCCTCGCTATTAGACCGTAAACTCTTATGCTTATTCACACAGGGCTGTGAAATCAAAACAGATTACGGGCCCCTGCTGCACACCCTGGCTGAGTTTGGATGGCTGCTGACAAGCGTGTTGCCTACCCCTATACTGAGACACGACAGGTAATGCCCGTGCACCCCACCTGCACAGCTCATTCTGTAGCCTGCTCTTTTGTGAGTAGATTAACCAATGCTGACCAGTGTGGTTTCATAGGGTGTGAAGGTCAGCAGACCCAGAGGGTGGGTCCCCGTCATTGGCGTTGTCCCAAGTGCCTCAAATACACAGACATTTGAGAAATCTGCAGGGGCTTCTGAAAAACAAAAGAGTTCTCTATCTGAGCCATGAGTCTGCACACACCGGTCGACACCTCCTCAACAACCTGTGTGTCTGTGCCTTCAAATTGTTTTCTGTTTGTTCTGCTAGTTTTTGAGTCAAGGTCTCTCTCTCTCTCTCTCTCTCTCTCTCTCTCTCTCTCTCTCTCTAGCTCTGGCTCTGGCTCTCCTGGAACTCACTTTGTAGAGCAGGCTGGCCCTGAACTCACAGCTATTCACCTGCCTCTGTGTCCTGAGTGCTGGGATTAAAAGTGTCTGCCCACCACCATGCCCATTTTCTCCGTCTCTTTGATGTTCTCCTGGGTACATTTAGCCTGACACACGGCTCGGCTCGGTACAGACCTTCCTTCCCAGTGTGGAAATGCTGAGCCTCTCCTTCCTCTTCCCCTAAGGAAAAGCAGAATCATTCCTTGCCATTCATTCGGGGATCCCAGCTGGGCTCACATCTAAGTATTTCCCACAGTGCTCTGAATGAATGGGCAGGACATCTGGCAGCCAGCCCACTTCTGCTGAGCTCCAGTGGTATTTCCTGTATCCGGTCAGGACCAGTTTAGGAATGATGGGACTAAGCCTAAGGCTGGAACTAAAATATATTGTGATCCCAAAGATACCTTGAAGTGGGAGTAGGCTGAAACATGAAGCCAGACTCTGACATTTTGTGCCCAAACTATATGAGATCCTACCCTGCAACCAGTGCTATGAAGACTCCCTCCAAACACTGTATGAGGAGTAGCTATAAGGTTGATCTAGAACAAATGGAGGGAGAACAGTGCCAAAACTTTACCATCATGCAGATTTCTCCTGCACTCCAGATCCTCTGGGCACTATGGAACCATGGAAGTGTTCCTCGTACTATCTGAGAGGACTTATCTTTATATGCTATCAGAATGGCAAGGGGCTCATGGCTCACTAAATAGGCATTGTTATAGAAGCCTGTCTGTAATAATTGCTAAGGATTTGGAGGCTTGAAGGGATGGCTCAGTGGTTATGAGTCTTGCTACTCTTCCAGAGGACCCAGGTTTGAATCTTAGCTTCCATATGGTGGCTCCAGTTTCAGAGGATCTGACGCCCTCTTCTGGCCTCCCCAGGTACTGCATGCACGCAGTATATTTACATCTTACAGACAAAACACCCGTACACAAAAAATAATTTTTAAATCTTTAACTTGCTAAGGGATTTTAAAGGTAAGTTTTAGGACAGTATTAGAGAATAATACTGTGTATATCCCAAGTGTATAGGTGTTGTATGTGTCTAGCAACCCTTGGAGCAGCTTCACAGTGGTCCTAAAATACTCTCCAGAGATTTTTAGGTGAAATTAAAAAGAAAAAGTCTATCTACCAGTGAAAAGCATCTGTGGCCTGTGGCTGAAATCATTTATGAGAGAAACGTGTTTACATTTCATGTGGTGCTAACACATAGCCAGGAGCCTGCATTCTGGCTGGGGCAGGCCAAGCTCATGAATTCAGTAATTTAATATAGTAATTAAGCAATGAGGAACTTTAGTCCATAGGTTGCAAGGAAGTATTAAAGAGAAAAGATATTATGAATATAAAAATAAAGCTTGATGCTCAAGTCCTGAGGAGATTAAAGAGCAGCTTCACTGTTCAGTAAATCCTTTCCCAGGAGTCTGCTGCTGCTCCTGAGCAGAAGAAAGAAGGAAATGTACCTGAACAGCAGCTGCCCTGGTCAGGAAGGCAGAGAGTAGCCGCGTCCTACTCCTCTCAGACGCCGGGAGCTTTGGATAATTTGTATATTTTGTTCCTTGGGTCCTTTTGAGTTGTCACTGTGACAGGATGGCCAGGAATGTGATTTAAAGGACAGACTTGCTTTGGCTCCTCATCTCTGGTCTGGTGTGAAGGCAGAACACTGCTTACCAGCAAGCCACGCCCTCC